>CP137676.1:3165290-3472790 GCA_037976565.1 Mesocentrotus franciscanus
TTTGCCTTGTCATACGATTCATTTTCCTCATCATGCTTTCCATACCATTAAATTTCTCCTAATAATCTTTTCCATTCATATTCCTCTTTCCCTAATTTCCCCCTGTTTTTGATGTTCCCGAATCTGTTTTCTTATCTATGTTGTTCAAAGTTTCCCGCCATTAAATGTTATTATCAATATGAAAGATTCATGCATAAAAGAAGAAAACTCAGGAAAAATATGTGTTCACCTTGTCATTTTACGAGTCACCTTTTTTTTCCTCATTGGCCTTTCCTTCATGTTCTTCTTCCCGTTCCTCATTGTTACAGTGTCATGACATTTAATATATCATTTGAAGATTCATAAACCTCAGAAGGAAAAAGGAAATAAGTTGTGTTACAAATGTATACAAGTGCATGGGTTGCGTCTGTGTGACACGTGAGATCTCTGAATCAACATGGTTGTCTCGCTGGCAGATGTGTACTCAGTTTATTCTAGTCTAGAATATGACGCAAAACGATGATTTTCTTTCTTCCTCAAGGAAGTTTGCTTTGTTGGTTAACGTCACTGATTCCGAAAGAGATATGAGCTTTATTTCCAATCATGTTGGATGCAATCTTCAAGGTCAGAATCCTTTAAATTCACTATTCACGGAATCTCTCATTTAGTACAGAAGAATTTGATATTTGACTTATCGTGAGCCCCAAACTTTTACTACATGGTACAAGGTTGAATCTCTGCCACGGCACTCAAGTACTTTCGCAAGACAGTTACATGTATACATTTCCACTCTCCACCCAGGCCAGGTGGAGCAAATGGGTACCCTGTATATAGGAAGAATATTCCTTGAATGCTCATGAGCCTCTTTTCCTGTTATCGTGATATGCATGATAAGTGTCATAATAATATTGATAATGATAATAAGTAACAATAATGATAATGATGATAATAGTAATAATTATAATATGAATAATAACAATAATGATAACAATAATAATAGATAATAATAATGTATGAAATTTATAAGTCACCAAATTCACCTGAATTCAAATGCTCAAGGCACGCATTTGCAAAAAATGAAAATCACATAAAACCATCTGCATTATAAACAAATGAACAACGTCAGGAGTAAGATAGAACATACAAAATGATATATGCCGAAACAAACAGATACTTCTTAAGATTATTTTTCAACACTTTAACTGATCTGCTATAACGAATCTCTCGATGGAGAGTAATCCACAGAGAAGTCCCTGCATGATCATATACAAGATATACAAACTAAAAATAGCTACAAATCATTATGGTAATGTCAAAATTCTCTGGGGATAGACTGGGACAAAAGACAGAAGACTGGGAGGATGGAATAGAGTAGCAATTTTGAGCAGCTCTCCAGTTTGTCTATTGCCAATACTCAATCCTTACGCCTTACCCATAACTCTATTAGCATCATTTGGGAACATATATGAAGAGCTCGGTTCCAAAAGGTGCTACATCCATAATTCAAAGTTCTGAGAAAAACACGAATGTTTAATTATCATAGTTAACAATGTCAGTTTTGAATGATACTTTGGCTGATTATACTATTGTATGATACAAGTAGTATAAAACCACTCTTTAAAAATCTAAGCCTGCACAAATATTTTTCATGAAGTTATGTTTTTTGATTTTTGTGGATGTAACACATTTTGGAACCGAAAATATTGAATACTGTATGCAAGTTACTATGCATAACTTGAATTGATATAGAACCTTTTGGAACCGAACTGATTTTTAAATGCCATTTTTCATTTTTTTAAATAGAAATTCCGCTTTTTGGTAGTGTCAGCTAGTGTAAGAGGCTACTGGAAATGTGTAAATTAATGCAAAAAAAAAAAGCTCTTCATATAAGGCAATTCTATTTAACTTTATGGACACTTGAACACCTTTTTCGGTTTCCTTTCGGTTAGGAAAACACTCCGCAACTCGAAGCATAACTTACCTACCTGTAGATTTCTCAAAAGCAAGGTCTAATAATGAATCTACCTTAACACCATCTTTGGTTTCAATCTAATGACGCGGACAGGCACTAATAGGCGTATACTCACACGTAATATATACCCTAGCAGCCTAGCTAACTTGCCCTCGGTTTGATAACTCAGATTACATGTAGATGAGACGTGAACTACGTGTCAAGTACTATCATGGTAATATGTAATTATGTTTTATGATCGGAAGCTCCTAGTCTCTAATGACCTTTAGCGTCACATTAGAAGAAGAAGGAAAATCCCCTAGCTTTGCCGTTTTTCCTCATACGGCAGGTGTGTCATCAATTGTATATCCACTTTTAAAAGAAAATGGGGCCGCATTTGTTGCCTTTAGCGACAGGTAATACCTCTTCTTTTTAAGCATGTACAAATAACAAAGAAATATATGTGAGTTAATGAGTTGTTTGATGCAACTGAAGAATCCGTGTGTCGTGAGCATTATTGACAAAACATACATATGATATTAAGGTTACTATTTAACCTTCAGAGATACATGTTAAAAATCAGAATTCAAGGGGGTGAGAAGCAAGATCATAAAAGGCAACAATAAACTTACTCCTCTCCTACCTGTAGTTAGATGTTAGGTACGACTTATAGATTACCCATATCAAGATAGGGAATATGTTCAGATTGTTTAGGGTAATTCGAATGAATGATACGGTACGTTGTTCAACGTAAATATATCAATTTGTACAGAATTACCTTTTAAGTGTTTTCAAATGGCTAGCACTACCTTTTAAACTAGTTCTGACACAATCTCTCAATATTGACTTAAACGTACACTTTTTTTTTTTTTTCCCCATTATTAGGAATAGGAATAGGAAGGAAGGAAGTCCCTTCATTTATTGACCATTAAAAACAACAAAATATACAAAAACATCAATACAACAGAAGAATGATATCAAATAACAACAACGCACAAAAATAATAATGGCCACGGTCCCTGAGAAGCAAGACTGCTTGTAATCGGGACCCTACATACAAGTTCATTATAATATAAATATACATTTTAAAGCACACGCACATATACAAGCACACACCCACACACACACACACGACGGAATGGAGCAAAGATATAAGAGGAAGGAAAAATACAAGATAAAGCGCTACGAAGAGAGATCGAGATTATTTAAAGAACTGAATAAATGTAACTTGCACAATGCTTTGAATCTGGACAGTGTTGTACTATTTCTAATGTCACTACTTAACAAATTCCATTCTTGCACTCCTATGAATCTAATTGAATTGCGAACATAATTTAATCTAGAGAAGGGTTTATGTAAATCTTGATGTTGTCTAGTTAAATGAGTGTGGATTTTTGAGTTTGTTTGAAACATGTTAGAAAAATTATCTGGAAGGGCGCCTTTATTATATTTATACATACAAATCCAGGTATTCAATCTTATCAGTTCAAATAGAGGCATAATGTTATATTTAACAAAAAGTGGCGCGCTTGGAGTCATATAATGAGAGTTAGTCAACAGACGAACTGCCTTCTTTGTAAAATAAACAATTTTGATAAGTTTGATTTGAAAGTATTGCCCCAAATTATAGTACAATAGTTCAGATGAGGAAATAATATAGCATAATAAATATTAAGTAATATTCTGAGGGGTAAAAAATCCTTAAGTCTATACAATACACCAATACATTTCAGCAATTTATTACGGACATGATCAATATGTTTTTTCCAATCTAATTTTTCTTGGATGGTTAATCCTAAAAAGTAAATGCAATCTTTTCTTTCAATAGCAATATCATCAATTTTTACAACTTCAGTGTCACTTAATACCTTTCTCTTCCTAGGATGGAAAATTATATATTTTGTTTTTTCAAAATTAAGTTGCAATTTATTACATTTAAACCAATCATTTAAAATACATAATTCTGAATTTACAGTGGAAATCAATTGTGATATATTAGCATATTGTCATCTGCAAAGAGAGAAAACTTTAATAATTTTGATGAATTAATAATAACATTTACATATAAAATAAACAAAAGTGGCCCCAAAACTGAGCCTTGAGGGACACCGATATCAATATTCATGTGATTTTTTTTTTAGGGTGGAGCTAGCAGGTCTGAGAAAATTATTTTAAACAATATTTGAAAATCTATGAAATATATTTAGATGTTTGAATAACAAAATATGAGTTGTATGCAGCCTTGCACATCAACAAGAATCAACTTATATTTGGATGTCACCCGACCTTTAACTGTCACGAATAATTGTATTTTAATAGTTGGAATGCGAATTGCATACATTAATTGTTGCTACGTGGGACAAACAAAATAGCTTGCCCTACCTAACAACACGTAATATATGCAATTTGCATATACTATTGAAAAACAATTATTTGTAACAGGTGAATAATTTGTTTTCGTAACAAGGCACTTCACAAAGATGTATGCATTAAATTCGGTTACATTACGAAATGTCCTACCGGGTACAGATCCCCATTTATTTGTATTTAGTTGTAATGGCCATTAAACGACAAAATCATCTCATCTATGAGTATTATGACAAAAGCCCTTCTGGCTCTCGAGAGTCGAAATGACGTTGTGTAATAGGCTCTGAAAAGGATTTCACAATAATTGTGTAAGAAATTATTCAAGTTTTAGGATGTATACTCGTATGTTTTCAATCTTTTAAAGAATAAATCGACTTCGTGGTTATTCTATATATTGAGTGATATCAACCTAATTTTAAGAAACATAAATTTTGAAAGATCATAAGCTTTCATTACAAACTTCGGATCATATTTTTAATACATTATTTATCCTAATACAACTTGGTGTGAATAAGGGCAGAAATGAAGAAGGCCACAGCCCTTCCATTTGAGCAAACTATTGTATATATATTCGAAAAGTATTTAACACGATAAACACATAGAGCTATTATAATGGCATTGCATTAAAGGAAAGTTCGTTCATTTATCATCCAATCAAGATACTCCATCCTTAATTCATATCTCACATTATTTTGGGATGTATGTGCAATGCACTATAGCCAAACTGGCTAAAGTATATATATCACGACAGTAATGCATTTCTCGTCTACCTAATAATTCGTTGTGAACTACATAACCCTTTTAAAACTTTCAACTATGATTTCATCAGTAAATAAGATTTTACTCAACTGCGTCTTCTTCAATACTGATTCCCATCGTTTTTAATTATTAGAACTTACGTCAAACATAATCATAGTAATTATGCTAATTAACGTCTTTTTTGTTTCTTTTTTCTTGAAAATCTCCACAGCATGTTTGACGGATGCATTGACAAGTACAACGTGTATAAGGTTGAGACTATTGGCGATGCTTACATGGTAGTGTCGGGATTACCTGATGCAACGGATAGACATGCTTGGGAGATCAGCACAATGGCTCTGGAGCTACGCAGTCTGGTCATGGGCTTTAAAGTACCTCACATGAGCGGTGAAACACTTCGTCTGAGGATTGGTATACATTCAGGTAAATATATATTTTTCATTCATTTACTGTCCAAGTGTTCTCGTTAAAGGAGAATGGAGTCCCATATACATCAGCATAGTTATAATACAGAATGCAAAATGTTGAGAGTGCGTAGGCCTACGTGTATTTCATTACTCATTAACGAGAACAAATCTATAAACTTTGCCGTTTGATTTTTACAGCTCCTATGCAATGAAATGGGACATTGCTATTTACTGGGCGCCTATATTAATTTGCTCCTGTCTTCTCAAGGCAGTAGACAGCAAAGAATCACTTGGCTTGAGAAAGGCCACAGGAGTGCCTACTAAAATATCAGGTTATAATGACTACTCGTTAGAACACGGGTAACATGGGAATACGATAGTTTCTCAATCTATTGGTTATCAAATCACAACCATGATGAAGTGGAGATGTTTTCCATTTTTGTCCTCCAAAGAATGGATAGAACCTAAAGGCGTAATGATCCTATCTAGGTTTTGGAATTCCCTTGAACCAAGAATAGCGCAATCGGTCAGTATTTATGTATTTAAGCGCAAACTGAAGTTACTTTATTTGAGTCGATATCGTCTAGATTTATAGTTGTGATCAATATTTAAGAAAATTATTTACTATATAGGTCAGCAAAATTCTACTCCCGTTTCTCACATCTATTCATCTGTCTGTCTTGTTTCGTTTTTTCTGTGTTTCAGTCCTGTTGCTCGTAGTATTGTCCTGTTTCTCTTGTTTATAGCCATTATTTAGTAGTTAGTAGATTTTATTATACTTATTTATGTTTATATTTTCTCAGTTGTTTAGTTAGTTTAGTTTGTCAGCATTTAAATGTATGCATTATTCTTATCTGACGAGTTTGTTCTCTTAGGACATACTCATAAGCTACTCATGAGGGACCTTAAATCCACAAGCATTGCTTTCAACCAAGGTCACCTCATCTTTCTATTGTAACGCCATATTCTGTTAACTTGTTATATTCATATCATATTTGTAAAGTGTGTTATGAAAGAAAGATAAATAAAACTTGAACTTGAACTTGAACTTAATGCCCTAAACCATGAAATAAATTGATCACCATTAACATGTGAATACTCATGAGGACCTTAATTCCACAAGCCTTGCTTTCAACCAAGGTCACCTCATCTTTCTATTGTAAGGCCATATTCTATTAACTTGTTATATTCATGTCATATTTGTAATGTGTGTTATGAAAGAAAGATAAGATAAATATTCTTTTATTTAGTGGGCTTCCCGCCAAAAGGTCGTTACTGTCATTGGCAATACACAGTCATACCTCTTACGCCATTCTTGCATGCAGCCGACGATATACTCTCTAATATACGGAATTAAATGAGAGTAGTCCCAATATATGATTCTCATGAACCTCAAGATGTCTGATGCATGTTTCTATACTGACGGATGGAGGGATTACAGGCCTACACCAAAGAGATTCGATCATACACAGTATGTCCTCCATCTAAAATTCATAGAAATTTAACCCTTAACTTGTAAACTCTTAACTATATTCGGAGAGAGGTATGACTGATCTATTAGCTTAATTATATGCCTTAACAGAATTTTCTGTTGCCACGGAGGAATAAGAAAAATTAATCTTTTGAGAGTAATGGCAAGTGACTTATCACATATATAAAACTCTTCCCTGGTCATTGGATTTTATTTAATCATTTATTGGAAGATAATTATGTCATACTGCTGGTCGCATTTCTTTATAGCAGTTAGCTTTCTCTCTCGGTTTCTTTTCTCTCTTTTTTTCAGGATGAAAACATGATCAGCGTAGCTGTTTTACATGATACATCATGGTCCTCATTAAGGACATACAACATTTAAAATATTCGAAATCAAAAATTTAAAAAAAATGTCATAGATGCACTTTACAATGCCTTTAAAAAAAACTCGTTTATCTGTCATATTATGCAGAAATAGAAATGTCCTCTTTATATTTGACAGATTCCTCTCATTTGTTATTAAAGCTGCAATATTTACAATGAAGATATTCTATCTCATTTGATAAACGGCGAAATAAAGAAACTTTTGGGGTTCAGAACAAAATCTGCATCACCACCAAGTGGCATAATGCAGGGGAGGCGGCGCGTCTTCCAAAATAGGGGGACAACAAAAAGGGACAGCTACGTAGGAAATCATCAAAAACGTACACCATTTTTAGACTTTGGTACATACCCTACATGGAGAAAGGAAAAGTAGGCTCTTATCAAAAGGTAAAAGGACAGTTAGTAGAAAAGAAAAGGTGCTCGTGTGAAAGTTTTGGTTTTGTTGTTGACATTTATCCTTTGAATAACTATGCAAATGACGACCTCTGTTTAAAGAATCATACAAGTTGTTTTCTGACTCCTGGCCGAGTCTGGTTTGTATTTGTTACTATTATGCAACGTTGGTTATCTATACCTTATCTATATTTTTGGACTCCATGGAAGAACAGAGCCATTAGGTTAATGGCTCTGAAATGGACTATCCAACCGTTTCATCATTCTATCATTGTTATATAAGTCTTTGATTTTGTTATATTGTGTTATTGTTTTTTATGATGATTTTCGGAAATAAAACAAACAAACAACAAACAATACCATGCTCAGTGCACACAGAACATGATTATATTTTTGTCGATGTAACGAAACCCGTGTACTATTGCTTGTTCTTTTAGTTAGTTTTTTCATCTTTTTAGACAGAGAGCATGGCGACCATATCTGTGGGCGTGGCCCGCGGTTTCGTATCGCCAACCTTAAATTGATACAGTTTGTTGATCAGCGGCCCTCGCCCGCTGGACTGGTTGCCATGCCGGTTGTCAGGGAGGGACCAATAAGTAGCGTCTTCGCTGTTCCGGCGTTTCGTGGCCTGGTCTGGTGGCTGGCGTATTCGGGAATGTTTCGCGCTGCATGATGGCGTGACTTAGTGTTATCATGCATGTGGCGCGGTCGTCCCGCGGTGTGCTAGTTCGCCGGTATCTGGCAGTGGTTCGTCGTTGTGGCGTGGATCGGCATGTCGGCATGATGTATGTTAATTTAATTTTTGTATTCCAATTTAACTGCTGCTTGTTTGTATTGTTTGTGTTAAGGCAGAGGTATTGTCATACCCCCCTTTGAATCCCTAATCTTCTGTCAATCATAATCCAGTTCTTGATGCTGAACGTTGTTCCCTTCTCTATCCCCTTATGTAGTATATAGGCTTACCCATTTTTCTCTGTAACTTAAAAGGTAGTAAGTATCGAAAACATTTAATCCTTCTAAATTTAAACGATAATAATAATTTTAAAAACCCTTCTTGAATTATACATTTCTAAGTTTCTGTAAATAATGACCACTGCCACCAGCCCCGAGTATATGTCTGATAGTCACGCACAAGTGAACATGTACACCCCCCTGATTTTTTCGGTTTTCGCCGACACCCATAATAAATGCACATGCACTCCGACCCGCACATGCACGCACCGAACACACAATATTCATTTATACTGGTCGCCATACCTAATTTTACATTTTGATGGCTTTAAATTATATTTTGAATGATCAAGTTTATACAGCCCAGAGTCAATATTATACCACTAGTGAATTTAATTCAACTTTTAATTCAACGGGACCCACTGTTCACTGTTTTAGTTTATTAAACATTAATATTCGAAGCTTACAAAAGAATTTCGATAATTTTGAAGAATTTTTATCTATCTTAAACGCATTTCCATTTTCTTTAATAGGAATTACAGAAACCTGGTTACACTCAACTTCTCCTCCAATATTCAATATTGAGAATTATGAATTAATTCATATAGACCGTAAAAATGGAAAGGGAGGAGGTGTCGCTTTTTATACTCGTAATGATGTACAATGTAAAATAAGACATGATATTCAATTTGAAGAAATAGAATCATTATTTTTAGAAATTATTGATGATAAACATAAGAATAAAATCGTTGAGGTTATGTATAGCCCACCTAACAATGTAGCCGACACATTTTTGGATAAGTTAGAATCATGCCTTGAATTCATTTCTAGAGAAAATAAAGATATATATATATATATATCATGGGAGACTTTAATATCGATATGTCCTTACCTTATACTGTTCTTGGCCAACGCTTTACTAATTTATTATCTTCATTTTCTTTTAAACCTCTTATTAATAAACCAACTAGGATAACAAACGTAACACATACTATAATTGATAATATTTTCTCAAACGTATTAGATAATAATAAACAGAATGGAATAATATACTATGATATTTCAGACCATTTACCCATATTTACGATATGTCCGAATGATAAACACAAAATTCCCAATAAAGAACATACAACACGACGTAAAGAATCAAAGCGTAATCTAGAATACTTAAAAATAGACTTGAGTCAAGAAGATTGGTATGATATTTATTTTGAAAGAGATGTGAACAGTTCATATGAACAATTTATAAACAAACTTCTTTGCCATTATGATAAAAATGTGCCCCTCACAAGAATTAAATCTAATAAAAAGAAAAGTAAACGACCATGGATTACTCAAGGTATACTTAAATCAATATCTACTCGAATTCGTTTATATAAAATATCACTTCGATCACCTACAAAATAATGAAAATCAAAATAAATATAAAAAGTACCGTAATAAATTGACTTCAACGTTTGTCACGTTTGTCACGTAAATTATACTATTGTAATAAAATTGAAAGTAATAAAGATAATAATCAATCATTATGGCAAACAATTAATGACATTTTAGGGAAGAAAAAGGATACTCCAAATGATAATGCGCATCATGTTAAAGACCCGAATGATGTTGCTGAGGCATTCAATAAATACTTTACTAATATTGGACCGGATTTAGCTTCCAAAATAATCAATGAAAAGAATGATTTTTTGAAATACTTAAATAAAAATGTTAATCAATCCTTATTTTTAATCCAACAAATATTCAAGAGATTTTAGAAATTGTTCGTTCATTAAAATGCAGTAAATCTAGCGGCTATGATGAATTAAGTGTATCTTTATTACAACAAATAATTCACTTCATAGCTTCCCCGTTATCACATATTTTTAACTTATCTCTTTCCCATGGGATTTTTCCCGACCAACTAAAAATTGCGAAAATAATTCCGATATAATTTTATAAAAAAAGACGATCAGTCTAAAATTACAAACTACCGACCAATTTCTTTACTACCAAGCATTTCGAAAATATTAGAAAAAATAGTATATAAACGATTATATTCTTTCTTAAATATGAATAACTTATTAATTCCTAATCAATATGGATTTAGAGAGAATCGCTATACTGATTATGCTATTCTGCAATTATGTGACGAAATAACTGATTCCCTCTCTAAAAAAGAACACATTGTACGTGTCTTTATGGACTTATCGAAGGCATTCGATACCATGGACCATCGTATATTCGTAAATTAAAAGCATATGGTGGTAGAGGGATGGTACTTTCTTGGTTTGAAGACTATTTGCGTAATAGACAGCAATATGTTATTTTTAAATCTAAAAAATCAAATATTTCCACCGTAAAGTGCGAAGTATCACAAGGCTCTATCTTAGGTCCCTTACTTTTTTTTAGTATATATGAATGATATTGTTAATGCATCACCACTCCTAACATACGTTTGGTTCGCAGACGATACTAACTTTTTTTTATTCACATAAAGACTTAAGCATTCTTTTTACAACCCTCAATTTAGAATTAAATAAATTATCATTTTGGTTCAAATCCAATAAACTCTCTCTAAATATTAATAAGACTAATTGTATTTATTTCAAAAACATACACTCTAAACATGTACTTCATTATAATATTTTTATAGATGACATACCCATAATCGAAAAAGAAGTTACAAAATTCTTAGGTGTAATGATTGATTCAAATCTAACTTGGAATAGTCATATTAACAACATTTGCATGTTAGTCTCGAGTGGCAAAGGCATTCTATATAAATTTAAATATTATCTATCACAGAAGTCACTATTTATGCTATAAAATTCTTTCATTTTGTCATACATATCTTATTGTAACATAGTATGGGGTAATAGTAATAAGATGAAAATTATGTTAATAAATCGTCTCCAAAAGAAAGCACTCCGTCTTTGTTCACATTCACATTATTTAGCCCATACTGATCCAATATTTTATAAACTAAAAACATTACAACTCGCTGATATTCAAATATTTCACACTGCAATCTTTATGTATAAATTTTGGATAAATACTATACCTTTGGCATTTCGAAATATTTTTGTTTACAATAGTAATATACATTCAATAGTAACACGACACTCATCCGACTTCCATTTAACTAACCCACAAATTATTATGGCCTATAAATCAATAAGACACCGTGGCCCAGATATTTGGAATGCTTTACCTGACAATATTAAACACTCTGCATCTCTTTTTTTCATTCAAAGCCTCGATGAAAAAATATTTAATATCCAAGTATTCATTAACATTATTAGGGTCTTAACGGTTTTAATTGTTTGTTTAAATAAATTAATTTTAGACGACCAGTCCATGATCAATACGAATCAAACATTTACTTCACCTGCACACACCCACTTGCACACACTTGCAATTTTTTCACTTTCTTTCCACTTTTTATTTAGATACTTTCTGAAAAAAATCTCTATACGTGACACATTATTATCCGAAATACTCCTATAACAGCGTCATGTACCCCCCCCCCCTTCCCGGCTGCTATCGACTCAAGCATTTATGCTTATGATAGTTGGCCTCTGCATTTATTTTAATTCTTTGATTATATATGTTATATATGCATTTTTGTGTGTGTGTATTTTAGTTGTCACTTGATGTAAATCAATTATATCATATACTATTATTGTTATTTAACTGTTTTGTATTTGTTTTATCAATAAATGCAAAAACATCTGCTAAAAAAAAGGGGGGGGGCAATTATCAGAGATGAAAATGGGACTTCTTGCACCTGAAAAGAGACACACAACAGAGATGAAAAAAGGCACTTGTTAGAATGGAAATGGGGAATCTGTTGGAAGGAAAAGAGCACCTGTCAGATTTTAATAGGGGCATTTATCAGATGTTAAAAAGGGCATTTCGAAAAGGGGTAGGGGCTCATATAAAAAAGAAAATGGGCACTAATCCGAAGGAAACATGGTACTTATTACAAAGGGAAAGGAGCACGTGTCAAAATAAAAGGGGCACTTATCAGAGGTGAAAAGTGGCATTTAAGAGAAAGGGAAGGGGGTTTTTATCAAGAAAGAAAAAGCACACTTATTAAAATGGAAAAGGGGCACGATTCAAAGTTTAAAAAAAAGGGGGGGGGCAAAAATATCAGAGGTGAAAAGGGGAATTTCTCGCACCAGAAAAGACGTACTCATCAGAGAGGAAAAAGACAGTTATTAGAAATGAAAAGAGGCAATTGTCCTATGTAAAAGGGGGCTTTTTGAGGTACCTGAAAAAGTGGGGCACAGTGCCCCCCCTCTCTACCGGGAGTGCCGCCTCTGGCATAATGGGCAAAAGTGAGAGAAAAAAACCCGGAAAATCATGTAATTTCTGCAACATTTGTAAATTACTGGTATCGAATTAGAAATAAAGCACGTTTGAATTTTATTGGGGGTCCAATCCCAAGCCCCATCAGTACGCTAGTGCCATTAGGTATATTTCTAGGATAATAGTTTCTCGGATGCTGCCTCTTAGGTTGCCCACACATCAATTATTGGCAATTCTCTTCAACCGCCCTCCTTATGACAGCTCATTTACGCAATAACCTTTTACCCATGAAATCGTGATATTATATCTCATGGTCAAGTGTTAAGTGGGTATATTTCTCTTTCCGATCGATATGTTATTAAGCATATTTTTACTGACGATATACTAACGCTTTTATAAAACGCTTTTCTTCATATCCAATCTACATAATAGACGCTGTAATATCGAACGTGTGGCACTTTTTCAAATGAGATAACTGACCCCCAAATCGATTGAAAGGTAACTCAATGATGTTAAGCAACGAAATTAAAAATATCTAGCCAATTTGTTGTGTTATAGAATTTTGGCTTGATATACAATAATGTTGGTTATACAATATTGGACAACTCAAAAGTTAAAAAGGAAAGCGCCAGTATGTATTCTACTTTATTCTGACTACGTTTAGCGTTTTATTTTGTTTCGATATTTAGTATTCATTTTAAACTGTTTCTTCCTATGTACGTAAGGCAAAAATAAGTGACAGCACATAAACTTCTCAACTAGGTATATCACTAAATAACATATTTATCAAATGTCTGTTGTACAAACAGTAATATAACATACAAATTGAAATACCTTTATTGAAATTATGCTATGACTATAAAAACGTACGAACAGTGTGTTTCGAACTAAACTGAAAAATAACAAATTATATCCCCAGGATATGCATTATTGAGAGGTCACCTGATAACTTTTGATTGATATTTTTCATGATTAAAGCTCTAAGGCTGTAGTTTCCTAGGCAACACGACCAAAATAAACCTGTGAAATTTAAAAGAAAATCAAGAATCGTGGTGTGCAGTTTTATCACGTATGAAAATGACTTCATCAGTGCAATTAATTCCGACGTTGTACTAATTATGACCAGCATCTTCTAGGAACATCTAATCAGCTTCCAGCAAGTCTTTAGGTGATCACAACCATCTATAATGCCATGAGAAGAAGAAGAAAGGTTCTATTGAACCATCTAGTCAGGCTTGTGAAATGCACGCAGGGGCGTCGCTAGACCTTTTTCAGTGGGGGGTGTAGAGGCCACCGATTACCGACAAAACTAGCCACCAATTACCGACAATTATATTAATACTAATGTCCCAATATCAAAGCGCGCTCCCTATAGGGGTTGGGTGCAGGGAGGGGCTGTTTCCCCCCTCCAGCGGGAGGTGCGGAAGCTTTGTCGTTTCATTAATTTATTAGGGAAAGAAGACGATTCGTTGTATCGTTCTCGACTCTCAGTATTCCTTGTCTAAATTATGTTCCCCCCATCCCGCGCGAAGCGCGGAAGCTTTGACCTTTCATTAAATTATTAGAGAAAGGATACCGTTTTCGACTCTAAATCCTTGTTTGAATTCAGTTTCACCCCTTCCGCGCGAAGCGCGGAAGCTTTGAAGTTTCATTAAATTATCAGAGAAAGAAGACGATTCGTTGTACTCGTTCTCGACTCTTATTGGAGGAAGCGCGGAAGCTATGACGTTTCATTAAATTATTAGAGAAAGGATACCGTTCTCGACTCTAAACCCTTGTCTGAATTCAGTTTCACCCCTCCGCGCGAAGCGCGGAAGCTATGACGTTTCATTAAATTATTAGAGAAAGGATACCGTTCTTGACTCTAAATCCTTGTCTGAATTCAGTTTAACCCCTTCCGCGCGAAGCGCGGAAGCTTTGACGCTTCATTACATTATTAAAGAAAGAAGACGATTCGTTGTACCGTTCTCGACTGTAAATCCTTGTCTGAATTCAGTTTCACCTCTTCAGCGCGAAGCGCGGAAGCTTTGACGTTTCATTAAATTATTAGAGAAAGAAGACGATTCGTTGTACCGTTCCTGACTCTTAATTCTTGTTTCGCGGAAGCTATGACGTTTCATTAAATTATTAGAGAAAGGATACCGTTCTCGACTCTAAACCCTTGTCTGAATTCAGTTTCACCCCTCCGCGCGAAGCGCGGAAGCTATGACGTTTCATTAAATTATTAGAGAAAGGATACCGTTCTTGACTCTAAATCCTTGTCTGAATTCAGTTTAACCCCTTCCGCGCGAAGCGCGGAAGCTTTGACGCTTCATTACATTATTAAAGAAAGAAGACGATTCGTTGTACCGTTCTCGACTCTTAATCATTGTATAAACTCAGTTCCCCCCTTCCCGCGCGAAGCGCAGAAGCTATGACGTTTTTTTTTATAAGAGAAAGAACTTGATATTTCGTTGTACCGTTCTCGACTCTTAATCCTGTCTGAATTCAGTTTCCCCCCTCCCGCGCAAAGCGCAGAAGCTTTGACGTTTCATTAAATTATTAGAGAAAGAAGACGATTCGTTGTACCGTTTCTGACTCTTAATTCTTGTTTCGCCCTCCCGCGCGAAGCGCGGAAGCTATGACGTTTCATTAAATCATTAAGAAAGAAGACGATTCGTTGTACTGTTTACGACTTTTAATCCTTGTCTGAATTCAGTTTCCCCTCCGCGCGAAGCGCGGAAGCTTTGACATTTCGTTAAATTATTAAAGAAAGAAGACGATTCGTTGTACCGTTCTCGACTCTAAATCCTTGTCTGAATTCAGTTCCCCCCTCACGCGCGAAGCGCGGAAGCTTTGACGTTTCATTAAATTATTAGAGAAAGAAGACGATTCGTTGTACCGTTCCTGACTCTTAATTCTTGTTTCCCCATCCCGCGCGAAGCGCGGAAGCTTTGACGCTTCATTAAATTATGAGAGAAAGGATACCGTTCTCGACTATAAATCCTTGTCTGAATTCAGTTTCACCCCTCCGCGCGAAGCGCGGAAGCTTTGAAGTTTCATTAAATTATCAGGGAAAGGATACCGTTCTTGACTCTAAATCCTTGTCTGAATTCAGTTTAACCCTTCCGCGCGAAGCGCGGAAGCTTTGAGTTTCATTACATTATTAAAGAAAGAAGACGATTCGTTGTACTGTTCTAGAGTCTTAATCCTTGTATAAACTCAGTTCCCCCCTTCCCGCGCGAAGCGCAGAAGCTATGACGTTTTTTTTTAAGAGAAAGAAGACTATTCGTTGTTACCGTTCTCGACTCTTAATCCTTGTCTGAATTCAGTTTCCCCCCTCCCGCGCAAAGCGCGGAACCTTTGACGTTTCATTAAATTATGAAAGAAAGAAGACGATTCGTTGTACCGTTCTTGACTCTTAATCCTTGTATAAACTCAGTTCCCCCTCCCTTCCGCGCGAAGCGCGGAAGCTTTGAAGTTTCATTAAATTATCAGAGAAAGAAGACGAATCGTAGTACCGTTCTCGACTCTAAATCCTTGTCTGAACTCAGTTCCCCCGCGCGAAGCGCGGAAGCTTTGACGTTTCATTAAATTATCAGAGAAAGAAGACGACTCTTAATCCTTGTCTGAATTCAGTTTTTCCCCCTCCCGCGCGAAGCGCGGAAACTTTGACGTTGCATTAAATTATTAGAGAAAGAAGACGATTCATTGTACCGTTCTCGGCTCTTAATCATTGTCTGAATTTTCAAAAATGTTTCTTTGTCCAATAAATAGTCACAGTTTATATGGAAAAAATTGCCGGCCGACCGACATATTAATACATCTCACCGACTTCAAACTTCTGCATTGATATAGTACACGAGGATCGAGCAAGAATACCGACACACCTGACCCGACACAGCAACATATCTATGCGTATCTTTCTTGCTCCCTCGACGAGGCGACTCCACCCAACAACCCCTCTCTCTTACTCCCACCCCTCCTCTCTCAGGCTCTTACCCCCTTCTCCTTCTCCTCTCTTTCATCCCAGTTTCTTTTGTTTCCCTTTTTTTTTCCTTATCTCCTTTTCTTTCTTTTCCTTTCTTTCCTCTCCTTCCTCTTTTCTTTTTCTCTTTTTTCCTTCTCTTCTCTTTCCTCTTTTTTCCTTCTTTTCTTTCCCTTTCCCTTTCCTTTTTCCCCTCCCCCTTTTTCTCATTTTCCCGACGGCAGCGCAATTTTACCGACAATATCCTGACAGGTAGGGGGGGGTGTGGGGGGTGCGACACCTAGCGACGCCCCTGAATGCACGTAGAATATGGTTGCGGCGTTGAGTGATCACGTGATCGCTTTCTTGCACCTTTTTAAAAAGATGTATCCATCAAACGGTTCAAACGCGTTAATTTTGTTATGAAAGGTCAGATGCTTCACTATGAATGCCCAGAAGTGATGGGATGATGTCAAACATGGAACTTACAATAAAGCAATATAAAGTACCTGAACAATCGAAATATAGTGGAGAACGTGATTTGATGATAAATCTTATGAAACAGAAAGGTGTCACTTTTGTTCACCCCGAATACCAGTAAAACTTATTCCCCTCAAAATAATCAAATTTGGAAGGAACAATATGACAGCTTCATGTCTTGGTCATACCTCAGTCACAGGAATGTGACCGACACCAGACCGACTTCAGACCGATCAAACAATATTACATTACCCCCAATGCGCATAGAGTCAGTCGGTTTGGGATCGGTGTGGAGTCGGTTTGGGATCGCTGTGGAGTCGGTTTGGAGTCGGTGTGATTGAGGTATGTTACAGATGGTCACCCGATTCCATCCAGGAAAACATCTTTATTTTACGTTCAGTGTATAATCGGTTTGGAGTGGGTCCCGTCGGTGTGCCTTGGGTATAACAATACAAACATTATTATCCCTATATGGTCTATAAAAAAAAACGAAGTGCCACCCCCCCCCCTCCCCTCATTAAATATCCTGGCACTGCTCTTTCTTCAGGTTTGCAAGATATGTATGAAATTTGAGAAAAGTTACAATATAACGAACAAAATCAGTAATTGGATACGTGCAGCCCCCATGCACTACTTAGGTGATGTCACAAGTCGGGACTCAATGGTTGGCTGCTCGAAAGAAGGCCTTTATTGGTATTGATGATCTATAGCAGAAACAGCCTTCATACAGATAACCCACGATATGTAGTAATAAAGCCTCAGGGATATACTGCGATTGATAATTAACGTAACTAGGACAAAAGTCATTTGAGGCTTTCACTGGTTCCCTCGGCTTGGGGATGTCAAAAATCAAGAGTGATTCTTTGAGTGTATACTACGGCACTACCCATGTCCGTCATTTTGCGAATCCTCTTGTTTCATTTTCTAAGGTTCTACCCTTTCAAGATCTTTCCAGGACCATCCATCAAAACTACTTCATCGCTTTAAAAAAAACACACTGAAATAGGGTAAGAGATTCAGTCGTAATGGTTTTTACGGTTATGATTTCCATAACTTCTTTTTGACATCTGTCTGTCGATTTCAAAACTGGGTATTTAATATTCATCGTCGTATACTTCCATACTTTTCAACCACTCCTTGGTTGAGATAAACAAGACAGTGTAGATAAAACCTCATCTAGGTGCATAAGCACTGTGTATTAGTTTATTGATAGTCCATACCTAGACAAAATGATTAGCATTTCATACTGTGATCAGAGTATAGGTCTAATCGCTCATTAATGAAAAGTGGCCATAATTTACAGTCATCACTGGGAAATGTAACTATAGGATATGATAAATAAAACCAATCATTCGAAATGCACCTTTAGTATCGACCATTAGGGAGACCTACCAGTCGTTGCATTTACTGGTTAATGAAATCTAATCAAGAAATTACCTGACATACATTATACATAATTATATCACAGGAGGCGCCGCCCCAACTTCTTAAGAAACGAATTTACATACTATCCCAAACTCATATTGCCCCTGAGACAGACAGATGCCTACAACACCAAAGTATATAATAATAATAATTATAGTGAACTATTTAATAATGCGCCATTTGACACTACTGGCGCAGTCGTGAGAAATTTGTATAATTATGGGTATACTCCTATCAAGACGTAATTCAAGAAAGAAAGCAAAATACACATAAGCTTAACATATTTCAGGACATAATTCTGTAGTAAAAGAATTAAAAAATCATTTTGACATAAAAGCAATAACATATAATATAAAAGCAAACAAACATATACCAGGAGCCTAGTCTGTAACTTTCTGTTAGGGTTCATGCATAATAATTTAGAGAAAGATATGAAAGAGGTTAATAAGTGCATGAATTCTGTCTAAAATTGCTTGAAATATCATACTCCAAACTTCCATAAATAATGATATACACTATAAACAATTAGTGTAAAAAGACCTTCAATCGTAACGCTGATGAAGTTACTCTAGTCATATTGTTATCATTATTGTTTTTATCAAAAGTGGACAATTTAGAGTTCAGTAATCAGTATGATTTTAGAATTTAGAGAAAGTTGAAAAGAAAGTAAGTGGGGTAGAGAGAATGTTTTCCTCTTTAGTTCACGTGCACTGAGCCACTAATTGTAATTGTGAGAACTATATAAATGCCTAATTGTCATCTAAACTTGAAATTATACTTTGCTTGTTTGATATTTTGACAATGATCAGATACTTCTTCAAATACGATCACTTCTAACATCTAGGTCACGCCTCTGAGAAGAACGTCATGTTTGAGAATAGATATTACAGATCAAGTAGCAGAGTCCATTTCACTGATGAGACACGTTTGTAGGTCGATACAATATCACTTATTTGATTACCAGTTTATGAACCATATATATATATATATATGTCGCATGGATGGCTTTGTTTATAGGTTATACGTGATGTTTTTATGCATAGGGATAATTTTTTTCCTACATATAAAAAATAATGCTTTCATAGTACCACGAACTTTTGGTTAATTTGATTATTTATTATTTCTTATTTATGATATTGATACAAATTATTGTCAATTTTGAACAATAGAAGAACAGGGAAGAGGTTAAACGAAATAAAAAGAACCCTGAAATATTATAAAAGCATACACTCAATATTGTATGCTTTTGAAATTAGAACTGTTTATAGATAAGACTTGATATAGAATATTTGGATACGCGAGTGTCTTTTACTTGAAACTATAATTCACTGTTTAATCGTTGTTAGCAACAAATCTCATGTGTTATGATTGGAAATTCGTGCATGAAGAAAGGTATCATCGATTAGTTGTGACCATTGTGAAAATAAGAAACGTTTGGCAGAGCGAAATTTGACATATTTGACAATTCCTTTCCTCAACCCCCTCAACCATCTTGTGATGATTATTGCTTAATAATTTAACACTTGATCAAACTAAAGAAAACGGTTAAATCTTCTTAATATCGTACTCCTTGTTTTGAAAAAATTGTTTTTTAAAGAAATTGGGGAGAAGTAGGGATTTCTTTTCTTATTACTCGAGCTGTATAAATATTGTCTACTTAGTGAATTAGGTTTCCCTGCATACATCCTTAACAACCTTCACAAAAGTGAGTAACAATCAATTACCAAAGTAAAAAAAATATACTCTGATTTATATCGTACAATTTTCATTTTAAGGGACTGACCACTGGCCCAAAAAGCATTCCTTTTCTATTGAGAGGTAGACTTATAAAGATAAGAGAAACAACGACAACAACAATGTGGGAATGTGCGAAAATCGAGGCTCTTTTAGTGTGGACTGCAACCCCTTTAGGTGACTGTGTTGAAGCAAGGAATAACTCCTTGGTTGAAGCTCCTTCGTCACTGAAAAATGTAAAATAGTAACACATAAATGTGCTGCAATGATATTCATATCACTCCCTGCGATAATGAATGTCTGAAATAGATGAAAAGTATCCATGGTAATGTCTTTCAGGCAATGAGACTGCTATTCTCAAATTCTATTTTTCTTCATCGAATCAAGCCAAGAAGATATAAAAGACCCCTTTTTTTGTAAGGTATTCTGAATGCTTTCATGAGTCCTCCGTCTTTGCCTTACTTCTCCCTTCCGTTTCATTTTGAATTTGTCGTTCTATATTTTTCTTGCCTTTCATTATCTTCAACTTAATGTGCAACAAATGGAGTAACTTAAGTCTCCAAGCTCATACGAGCATCAACTTTATTCAAGAATATTAAACCAATGGCTATTGAGAAGCAGTGGCTTATAACACACTTTTTCACAGTGAGAAGGATGGGTCATGCTGCCCGACAAATGAATAATTGTTGATTGCTTGCACAAAAACGAAAAAAAAATACCATTAGATAATGCATGCATTGAACCGTCAGGTGTGACAAATTCAATTGAAATCAGACCAAAATGAATGGGTAAATATTGGTATCGAATGTATGGTCACTCAATTTACTTAACACTTATAGGCTTGAATTTCAGGCTTCCGAGCAAGAAATTTGGATTGACAATGGAATTAAAAGAGTGTTAGGATGAATGGGAAAGCGCAATTTTAAAACAGCCTGTATTGCAAAAACACTTGAAAATCAGACTCGCATCGCTATCGTCACAAAGTATGCATATTTCTTTGAAATATTTGGCATAAATATATTCACTAAATCACGAAAAGGGTTAATCTTTTTATATGTATGCTCCAATGTCTGGATCCATGTCAATTTAAGCACTAAGCAGTTAATTTAATTAAACGCGAAACTATTAATTGAAATTTACAACTCTTTGGATGCGTTTTACTGTGTTTTACTGTGGTTCACATAGCTCTGCGACCTTACGAAGACCATGTCGATCACTCCAATCTGAAAAAGTTATCAAATCGGGGCATTATCGCCGTCAAAAACCAGCAAGTTTGTAACTTAAAGACTACATCGCGACTGTACTGCGATGCTTCTACGTCAAAAGCGCTGTTGACTCGCTGCCACTACGAGTACACCTAGACCAATGCCGACCAAGCGGTCGTTTCTACTACGTTACCGCTACGACGTACAGGACCATACTACGTTGTTACACAGACATAAAAGACTGTAGAACGATTTCGCTACGCTGGTGCTGACACTGGCGTACTGATGGGGGCTTGCCCCCCCCCCCCAATAAAATTCAAACGTGGTTTATTTCTAACAAATGTTGCTGAAATGACGCCATTGGGTGCTGATCATATTACGCTTCTAGTACGCTTCTAGTACGATTTGTGGCGATGTCTATATAAATCGGGGCAGTGTTCAATCATTTCTTCAGTTCTTTCCCAGAGATGAACGGCCTAAATAGTTGCCGACGGTGCTGCCTTTTTTTACGACCACATAGATCTCATCACGATGCTACCACGCTGTTTGTATGATAATCGCGTTTCCACTACGTTATCTTAATAAGACTTTGCCCCGCTTTTTGTTGGCCAGGACCCGGCTACGCTTATTTTGTGCACATTCATAATGAGCGTGGGGAGAGCGTGCAGCTTCCCGACCTAGGAGATCCCACCCCGAACAAACCACGCTCACGGAGATCCTACCACGTTTGGCCCACGATTGGCCCCGATTGGCCACGCTCTCGGCTACTTTTCCACCGCTCGGCCATTTTTCCATCGTAGTAGAAGCGGCGTCTATATATGTGTGAACAGGTTATTAATAACAATAGACCAGCCAATACATTGTGATATTAAGCAACGTGTAGTTAGCCGCGATTAAAGTAAAATAGAATAATCAATATTTTATTCCTTGGTGACTTTGTTTAATACTATGATTACTAGTTGTGTTGTTTTTAAAAGTTTATTAAAAGTGTGCCATGCAGAATATAATCGGGAAATGATGTTGTGTAGATGTGAGATGGTTTTCATAGTCTACCAAAGTATGTTTGAATGTCATCAATTAGAACGATAATGCATTGTTTGCTACTTTAAAAGACAAAAAACAACAACAACATACAAACAACAACATCAACAAAACCCAATATGCTAGTTGATCTTAACCTATTTATATAGATTCACGGAAAGTCACATCATCACCAAATCCATAACCGTTACTAATATAATAATTTTATGTAACCATTTTCAATAGATAGAAATATAATAATTTTATGTAACCATTTTCAATAGATACCTTTAACAGCCAACTGACCTTGCTGCTCGATTAAATCCTTCCCCCCGCTTCAAACAATATGTGTGCGCTTGAGAATTTATGTCGCCATATTAGAAGTGATGTAATGAAAGCAGAAGTTCTTTCAAAATGTACTATGAACATGCACTTACTGAAAAAAATCGCTTTAGTTTAGATCACTCAGGGACACGTTTATTTATCTTGTAAGTACATGTACGTGCGTTTTCAACTCGCGTCCTTCGAGTTCTACGTTCCTATTAGAGAGGCGTCAATATATTGACATTCTAAAAGAAAATTTAGGCAACTATACGGTAATGGTAATAGTACTCTGTATATCTAAACGCATATGGAACGAAGGGTCGAGTAAACTATCACGCGGTAAACTACAGAGTGTCCCTGAATAAAGGGAACCCAAGCTTGTTGGTAAATTACTCACATTTTTGGGATAATTTGTACATGATTGGAAAGCTCAATTTCTCTTCATTCGTATATGACACCAAAAGCATGCTTTCCAATCACATATACATTAAATAAGTAATAATTTGAAATTATCGAGTCATGTACCTGTTAACTTGGGATTCCTTTCTTCAGGGACACCCTGTAAAATCCGATGGAGATTTTATTGTTTTTTGTTGTATATTGTCATATTTATTTTTGATTGAATTTTGATTGAATTCTACCCGTTGTTTTTACCTCCAGTTTTGTCTCAAAACTACGAGATCTTTCCTATTTGGTCATTCAGTTTTGAATTTTGTCCAAACATGCCAAAGGTAAAAAGAAAAGTAATTCACTGTACATGTCGGTAAACCAGGTATTAATTTGGGGGCAAATCGAAGTTTAAAAAAACACTGAAATTGATAGGTAAAAAGTCTTATGTAAACGTGTTAAAATTAATATAAAAGTCCATATTGTGTTTATTCTTTATACAGGTAGTTGTGTTGCTGGTGTTGTTGGGTTGAAGATGCCAAGGTATTGTCTGTTCGGAGATACTGTCAACACCGCATCTCGGATGGAATCATCTGGAGAAGGTATAATTTTATATTACATCAAACTGTTTGTTATAAAAACAAGTCCAGTAATTTCGTCGTGTACCCTTATTTCTATTTTTAGCAGAGCGCATTCCCACTTCAGAATAGGCATATTTACGTCCAAAGTATTCATCAAATATTCGTGGACTACAGAGAGAAATTTCATATTTGATTGTTAGACCATTTTCCTATATATTTTTTTTAAATGTTATGCCTTAAGTCACTTGAAATAACTTGATAACAGAGCAATAGAATGCAAACTACATGCTTACGTTACAAAAACATCTCCGAGAATTTACTGTCATAAACTAGACGACACAGCAATAGCGGTAGGCGTATACACGAAAAGATAATACACTTAAATGCAACAAGATCGAGAATGAGTCAATGACAAAACATGTTTATTTGTTTTGCCAGAAATTTAACCCTTCTTAAATTCCATTAGAGGTGAAAAGATACCATGCATTATTTTATCCGAATTTTATTGAAAGCGAATGATAAAGGAAAGATAGTCATGCAGTGGTAGCTACACATCCAAAGATATTTTAATGTATTAATGTAGAGATCAAAATGAGATATGAGATCTTTCAATGCGAACTGAGTGAACGAACATTCTTCTCTAATATGCAACAAGCTTCTCTATATATATATATATAGGTTTCTCTATATAGGTATGTTGTCATTGACTTGTCATTGTCATTTCTTTGTTTATAACATTTCTGTTCATAATCCCCAAGTGACTGCTCAAATTGGTCCATCTTTCTCTTCCATATACCATTTTTTGACTTTTTTATACAAATTGTTTTGTAGTAATACATCCTTGAGGCAAAAAGCTTCTCAGGAAATACCGTTAACTCTAGAACCTTTACAACGATTACAATCCTCTGATCTTGCCGAGGGAAAATGGACTCGTATACGGAGCATGTATCATAATAATGAGACATTGCTTGTTTGGGAAACTGGGGTAATTTAAATGATGCGTAAGTTTGTACTTGTTATCTTTATATTTTATAACAGTTTTAAGTTTAGAAATACATTCAAGAATCAAGATGATACAGAATGTGAGGAAGAAACATAATAATAATAATAATAATAATAATAATAATAATAATAATATTCCGCTTTTGTATAGCGCTTAATACATCTACGATATCTCTAAGCGCTTTACAGATATACTATTACCCCGGTCATTGGATTCAATGCTTGCCCGCACACACTGTGTGCACAATCTCCACTCCCTGGGGAGTATTCCAGCCAGGCGTTACTAGACGGTCAAAAACTGTTTGACCAACAATGACGGTCACATCCTACCGGGTACCCATTTAACGCCTGGGTGGAGAGTAGCAAGTGCAGGTTAATATCTTGCCAAAGGATATTAGTGCCGTGTCGGGATTCGAACCCTCGACCTTCGCATCTCCAGTCAAGCACCGTAAACCACTCGGCCACGATACTACCACCTCCCACGTGCACCTCAATCACCAGGATTAGCCTTCAGTTCTGTGACCAACACTCAGGCCTGAAGTAATGCTCTGCATTTCCCACCCATTCCCCTATATGGTAAAATCATTATCTTACACTTCCCTCATCCGAAGACTTACTCTCCGAGACACTATAGGGAGTGTTTCTTGATGGGGCTTATACGGGTTTGCTGCACACCTATTAATGGTATTTCCACAAATTCTGGTGTCAGCGAATAATGACATGCACACGGAAAATGACGATCCCCTCGTAGGTTATGCACCTTCTATTAATTTTAGTCGTTAATTTATTTGATGAGATAGCCTGGCTTTGAACAAAAGTCAAATTTAGCGTTAAAATATTACATGTTTTCCTCATGTTCATGGTATTCATAAATGGGTTGTAATTTAAACCGCAAAACTACAATACTACCACACATAAGCAAAAGGTTTAAACCAATAGACGTTGCCAAGCAACATTCTTAGATTCAACACATACTAATGGTATAAAGGGAATTTTTACGGACACATTAAAAAACAACTGAACACCTCACCACTTGCAGTATGCATTTCAACTAATACCTGGATTTGTATCAAATATCATCTTGCATAAATCTAGAAATCTTTGAAATAAAGTAAATAAAGCACCCGCATCAAATTATAAAGGTAGAATGGAATACCACCCAGATTGTTTTCCTCCAAATCCTGTCCTACATCCATCACCGATTTCTTTTTCATTTAAGTGTGCAAAACTATATCCATATTTGCTCTGTGATGTAATTTTATTATCACTCTTTTCCTGAGTAGTGGCTATACACTTTTGTCATTCACGTACATTAACTCTAAAAGCGTAATACCTTTTACCATATTTTGTCACACATTAATTTTCTGTCAAGGTTTCTTCAAAGATTTCCCGCCAATAGACTTTTGTTCTTCGGTAATAACAAAAATAATGAACAAATTCCACCTAGGGCAATAATTACAGTAGCCTTGTTCCTCAACTATTCGTATAACGTAATCCAACTATGATTTCTATAGGCAATGCTGTAGGATAATGAAATTGTCCTCGAGTTGGTTTATTTGAAGCCTATCTGCACTAGTTTGGCCAGGAGGGATTAGACCTCTCTGCGTGGTCATTGGCCGGTGGTTAACTTATCTTATCAAATCAGCTCTCAATTCAAATTAGCATAAGAAAAAGGAGATACGGGGGGACCAACTGGTACCGCTTAGGCATTGTTGGCTATGTAGAGGGCGCAAGTAGCTACAAGTAGTGCAGTCCTGCTTTAGAGTCTTTGCGATCGAGCTCGTATATCTTTGTTTACACGATTATATAAACATTGATTTAGATCTGTATATGGTACATCATCTCTAAAATTCATTAAAAAAATCATGAAACAATAAGTCATGTTATATTTTGAACATTTATTTTCCTGCGTATGGCGATCAATCTACATTGGGTGTTTGAGAGAGATTGATACATTTCTCTTAAGAATTAAATAGACTTTCTCGCACTATATCTTCAAAGTACCTGTGACAAGCACTCTCATTAAACAAAGAAATAACATAAGAGGTTAGTTTTCGATTTCACGTATTAAAGAAAACTATTGTAAAAATTGTACAATTGTACAAAAGTAGATCCTGAATTACCATTGTAACAAATAAATAATAATGATATTAGTCATGTTGTTAGTAGCAATTTTGTCGCCTTTTCAAAGCATGTTGACATCTATTTCTTAGGGTAGTGGCTGTATACATGTATATTTAGAACCTCTCATGTCTAAATTAAACTTGAATCACCACATCCAAATAGACAAGTAGATTTTGGCTAGGCCATGATGACGTTGTTAATGACATTGTTATTCATATTCATTCTGTTGTTGCATATTCAAACTTTTAGCTCTTGAAATATTATATAATTTGCACAAAGCATTATGTTTTTGGTCCGATTTAACTCTGGGGGTTATGTAATAAACGATGCGCCCTTCTTTAGACGCCGTGTCTTTGCGATAGAAAGGTACTGTATATAGTGTGTCCCATTCCAAATCAACATCACATCGCATTGAAGACATAAGATCAACAAGACCGAGGCCTGCCACAGAATAAATTCAGATGATACATTATTTTAAGTAAATGAATAAATATATGTTATAAAATCCGCCTGCTTATTACATAATATTTTGCAAAATGTTGTTGAAAGGTTAGTTTTCAGCACGTTATTATAAAGAGGCGATGCAGTTTTCTTAAGAATAGTAATAACAGTAAAACAGATAAAACCTTATTAGAGATAATTTATTATATCCCGTACCAACAAACAGGACATGGATGAGGATAGAAACAAAATCAAATAAAAAGATGCATTTGCTCTAGATGCTCTATTATCTTGCATTATAATCACGTCTACACATAATAGAGCAATGTAATAAACATGATTTGAAGCTATTCCCAGAGGAAATCACGTCTACTTCACATTGTTGATAATTTCATTTTAGGATTATTTTCGATCGCATCTAGAAAAACAAAAATCCTTGGCCTTCTATCCAATCTAGATAGGAATACAATTACAGTCTTTTTGGTGGTGAGGAGCATTAAAAGTACAGTCATGCAGAAGTTGTCCAGTCTATTTTCATCTTCATATCATCTCTGATCAACCCTACATTAACCTGAATTTCCTTTCCTCTATTCAACCTCTTTAAAAATATCAAACAATAGTATAGTGTCCATGTATAGCGGATTAAGTCTTGCAAGACGATAAAAAATCTTAAGCTCTCATTGTGTTTATGACTTTGCTATTTCCCTTGACCTTGGCATGTAACGGAGATAACCTACATTAAATGGTTTATATTTGTATGGCAATTTTGCAAAGCAGGAGAGAGAGCGATAAATAGATAAAAGAGAGATAAACAGAGAGAGAGAGAGAGGGGGAGAAAGAGAGCAAATACTTTTTTTTTTCAATAGTTTTTTTATTGATTCCAAACAATACAAATCACTCTTAGAAATAAAATACAATCGTTTTTTTCTTAACTAATTTCAAAACATTTTCATAACATAGATTGTACGATTGATGAAAACAAAAATGAAATCAATTGTAACATAAAACAAATGACCCCATCCAACCAAACACACTACTATCCCCACCCTCCCCACCATGCGACACACACACACCATCCGACCATACTTCCACCCATATACACACACTGTTCCTAGCCCCTCAGAGTACCCCAAATCGAGCGACAGAAAAACAGAAACATCTATTTACAAACAAAACAACGACAAAAATTAACAAAAAATAATTTAAACGAGGCTACAATAGCCACAATAGCCCAGTGTTAAAAGTTCATGAAAACTTGACTTGTTCCCACTTCTGTAAATGTAAGGCCAAATTGCATGCCCTCCCTGCAATATTCTTTTCTTCTTCCCTAAATTCCAACAGTTCTTTTTGAAACTCCCCCAAAGACAATATTACGGACTTACCCCTGCATCTATATATCCAATATTTCATTGCAAAAATAATTGTATTAAATATCTTTATTCGTGGGGAATTACCGGACAACCCTAAATGAATATCTATCCAGTCGATAGACCTTAATTCCCTTAGCTCAAACTTAGCTATTACATTCTGCCATAACCTTTGAACCTGTGCACACTCCCAGAACACACACACACACACCCACACACCCACACACGCGCACACACACGCGAACACACGCACACACACACACCAACACGCCCATCCTCAGACATAAACACATAAATCGTGAAAAACTCATACATAGATTTAAAATTTGTACGTATTTTCTTCTTTTTTTTCTTTCTTCTTCTTCTTAATTTTGGAAATAGTACTAGTAGAAGTAGTAGTAGTAGTAGTAGTAGTAGTAGTAGTATTAGTAGTAGTAGTAGTAGTAGTAGTAGTAGTAGTAGTAGTAGTAGTAGTATCGTTATTATTATCATCATTATTATGATGATTATTATTATTATCATTCTGCGTAGTAGGCCCCTAGTATTATTAGGAATAAGAATTTGAGACTCACTTTTCAGACATGTACGGCATACGGTCATTTAAAGTACTTCCATACATCATTACTTTGTTACAACCAAACAATGCTCTTATTCTGTGTTCTTTGCCTTCTTGATTGTCTTTGACTCTCAGCGTTTAAGATACACATTAGTGATACGACTTCTGACCATCTACAGCGGCACTTTCATGGAACATTCAAGATAGCTGAACGAGGAAACATATCAATTAAGGTAACTAAGATTCACGTTTTTATGAATGAATGATCGTCGCGTTTAAGGATTAGATTGAGATTTGATCTGATAGAATATCGAGAGAAATAGAAGGTAGACAGGGGTGAAGAGAGAGAGAGAGAGAGAGAAAGAAGAGGCGAGAGAGAGAGAGAGAGAGAGAGAGAGAGAGGGGGGTTTAGATTGAGATTTGAACCATATCTGAAAATCATAGAAAATTGGCCTCCACTATTATGGCGTAGAAGATCAATGTGAAGTGGCATAGCGCATCAAAATAAAGCACGTTCTTCATACGGAAAGTTACTCATAAATATAGAATAACGAGAGAAAAAGAAGGTAGACAGGGGTGAAAAGAGAGAGAGAGAGAGAGAGAGAGAGAGAGAGAGAGAAGAGGAGAGAGGATAAAAAGAACCAGGACAGTCGGGCTACTTGAGAGAATCACAGGTGAGTTGAAAAGAGATAAAAGTTTGCCGTTAGGAAGGAGATGGTGAGAAAGGAGACATTAATAAGAGACAGATTGAACCAGAATAATGAAATACTTTAGTGAGGGAAAAACAAAATATGAATACATTCACAGAGAGAGAGAAAGCAATGGAGGTGGAGGGACAGAAAGAGGAGAGGGAGAGAGTGAGAGAGAGGGGGAAAGAGGGAGAGAGAGAGAAGGAGAGAGAGAGAGAAAGAGAGAGAGGGGGAGAGAGATCACATAGACTAGAACACGAGCATGCCACCTCATACACGCCACAGTAAAGTGTCATAGGCGTGGTTCGCGTATGTTTTTATATAATTCAGTTTAAGTTATGTGATAGTCCGTCATTTTCATCTTTTTATCTCTTATTGTTATGCGTTATTCGTTCCACTTCAGTTTCAGTTTCAGTTTAGTTTCTTTTATTTCACATGAAAAAACAATACATTAACAAAACATAGCATATTTACAAAATTGATATTCGTGAACAATAAAGACATCTACACACCATAAGTTTGTATTTCATTTACACTAAATAATTTCGAAATTATATGTGAAAAAAGGAACTTAATAAAAAGCATATAGCTTGTAGAATTTATGTTCCTCAAGATGATTTTGACACAGTGTCATTTATAATAAGGTAGAAGTTTAATAATTAAAAAGCAAAGTATACAGACAAAAACAATGAAATGATATGGATGATGGATGTAAGAAAAAAGAGAAATAGGAAGAGAAGGTAAGGAATGGGAGTCAGAAGAATGAGAAGAGAGAAAAGGAGGTTTTACATTAGAATGTTCAAGGTCGGGAGTCAAAGTCGGGAGAAAAAAATAGTATAGTTGTGCATTACACGTACGAATTCAATAATAACAATTTAATATGTTTTTGAAGCTGCCACAGTTTTTAAGCTGTTTGAGATTTGGATCAATGTTGCTCCAATAGTTTTTCCTGTGTATAAAATTGTTTTTTGGGCGAAAACTGTCCTGCTAAGAGAAAGATGATAGTTTGCGCGTGTTGCATGTCGTGTTTGGTATGTGTGTATAGCGTCATTTTTTTGTAAAGAGTTGCTGATGGGAGTTCTTGGCGAGACAACTGAAAATATTTGCTTTAAAAGAAAGCCAATTATGACTTAGCCAAACAATTGCTAAGTGCCAGCGATACATCTAGTCATTTTCTTTTGTAAACACCCTTCCTTTGGCAGGTGTGCATGAGTGTATAAATATTTTGTGAGTTTATCTTGCTTACACACATTTTGAATGAACTGTACGTCTGAATACATTCAGATGTATTAAAGTTTAGGCATATGTAATAAGACTTAGTCAGTTTAAAGTATGATTGCACATTGCTGTTTACACAATCTTGCAAAATAAAGCTTGTCAACATTTTGCATCTCCCCTTACTGCAGGGTAAAGGAGCGATGAAGACATTCTGGTTACTGGATCGCATCCCACCATTCACACCCCGTAAAGCACAGGTAGGATGGGAACATGATATCTCACCATCCCATTATCCTTTAGCTCGCTCTATCACTCCATCAGTGCCTGGTACATCTCAACCAGCTGTATCAAACAGACGTCCTCCTAGCCGTCCTGTCACACCCATCTATCAACCCTCTCAACAACCAGCCTCACCCGGAAAGTGCCTGGAAACGGCCATCACTGACTTATCCATCATTAATAATCTCCCTTTAGATCCCATCTCTTCTCCTGTACGAGATGGCACGTCTCATCCCCTGTCACCTAGCAACGGGAAGTCCAGGTCTCATCCCGTTACACCGAAGAAGTCCCGCAACACACCGAGTAATCCAGTCACTCCTAGCAAAATTTTAAAGCACAAGCCTGTCATCTTATGCACTGAAGCACCATCTAACGAATAAACCCAATGGCGTGACTGTGTTTCTATTGCCTTCGCTACTGCAATCACTTCGAATCAACGACCAGATGACGTTGAAAATAACTCTATTTTGTAAGATAATGTACTTTTGTAATATTTCGAACTTATATCGTGGTTATTTAGTACGAGATTGCCTTTATGTAGAGTCATCATGAAGTGAATTTCGGATGTTTTTTTTTTCTTCTTCGAATTACACACAAGTTTGTATTATGATAATGACGTAGTCATGAGTATTTATTATGTGTGAGTACAGCATGGCACCATGGGCCTTATGCCTAAGTGTAGACTATGAACGACCTCCAAAAATCAATCGCAATGTAAGTTTTAATTTCATTTCATGAATTGCATTTTTAAAATCGAGCTCTAGTAGCATGCACCAGGCAGTCTAAGCTATTCACCAACTCATGAATCGCTACAGCTAGATTTATTGCTGGCAGGCAGCGCTCTTTTTTAATCAATTTGAATGAAGAGAGACAAAGGCTGCATTTCAATCAATCAATACGAGTTATAATTTCGATTTGCGTCTTTCGCTTGCACGATCTTTAGGTTTTCTCTAGCTTAATTTTATCTGTATTTGGTCCACCTTCATTTGTCTTTTTCACAAAAGTGTAATAGGCTATTGGCGTATTGCACTTTCTTACTATTTTCTTTGATTTGAATTTCCTTCAGTTTTGCAAATTTTGGAGTCCCCGCGCTATAATCCTAAGATCGATTTGTCACAGCAACTTACTATTAGATTTGCACTCTTGTCAACTTTATGTAAAATCTTATATGTTTATTCGAGTTTGTTCGATAAAAGCCTTTCTTTTCTTTTTCTGGGAGGGGGAAGGGTATACTTGAAATAAACATACATGCACTGTAAGTACATATTAACATTTACATACATTAAGCGACCCCCGGCCATGCCTTCCTGAGAAAAATACGAATCATATTCATTTCAAAGGTGGTACTAGGTATATTTTACAAAAATAGTATAGTCTTCTATGACAATATAATTTTGCTATTTTGGGACGACAATCGACCATTTTTTATTAGAAATGTCGGATCACTTTTACCGAGAAGCAAAAACTGAAAATAAAATACACCGTCGGGAATTGTCCTCAATTTGAAGAACTTGCCGACACAACTTGTGAAGAATGTCTTTTGACGTTGATATTTGTCGAAACCTATATAAAACACAAATGGTAGCTTTATAGCGTACGACATTAAGTGACACATTTAATTTTCCAATTCGCCGCCGTGGTAAAAATATCAAAAGATTTGCCGACAACAGTACTATGGATTGCTGACATAAGTTTTGTGATATCAAAACGTAATGGTAATCTTAGAATGACTTATCATAAATGACAATGTTAAACAATTATAAGCAAAGGAGTGTCATAGAAACTTACTCGAAGAGATTGTACCTGTACAAAGTGAAATGTTTTGTTGAGTTTGATTTGTAAGTTCCCGATTAACTGCAGATGAAATGTGTCATACGACAATATCTTAGGTGATAAAGTCCATTAGAAGGAGACAGTCATTGAATTTAGAGTCACTTCTCAAAATATTGTAGGCTAAGTTTGGCAATATTCAAGTTTAAAGTATTTTTCCTGTGGGCATTCACTTATTACTTATTTTACACATTTTTTTCTTCTTCAAAATATAGGCCCATTATTTTGTATGTAGGAGTAAGATGTCTACAAGAATGGTGTATGATTGTCGGCGTGTTCGCATCCAAGGTTTTTTTTTAGTATAGGCCTCTGTTTAATTTTTTTTCAACTGAAAATTAGCTAAACAAAGATTATCAAAATCAAATTATGACAAAGGGTTATAGTCAAAATATTATCGGTGTTTTTCGTAAGCAGACGGTTATCCCACGGAGTCTCCCAACTCAGACGAATACACCCTTAGTGTGGGATGTTGGATGCATGGGAGTGTGGGTGTGTGTGTGTTTGTGCGTGTGTGTGTGTGCGTGCGTGTCCGCGTGCGTGTGTGAGTGTGTGTGTGTGTGTGTGTGTAATCTGCGTGTATGTGGACAATTGGATGTGAATGTTTAGTCAATAAATGTCACCTCTATATTAATGTCAAGTTGTTTGATTGTGTATAGGGCATGTATTATTGACAATATTGAGACTTACGTGGACTTAAAGCTGTTCTGCGCTTATTTTCTCTTTTCTCTCGTGCATCCAATAAAAAACGATATTGTTCTTATTGTAGGAGCAAGGGACGGGCATTGTGATTGTGTTTAGTCCTGACTAGAGTAAGTTCACAATCCACGATCATCAATGCCTTATTTGACTTTTAGTCGATGGGGAACGAATTTTTAGAAGTAGATGTGCACAAAATTGAGCGATGTGTCTAACGCTTTCTAAGCATTAAAAGCGTAATGCTGTTGATATGAACGTGATGAGAGTACTTCATTACCTCTCTTAAGCAAGTGCTCTTTTATTTTGTATAGCTTATTCAGTATACTTATAAGAACATTACGATAGCGTAGAAGAGAGATACAGCAATCTTACAGGATACAAAATATTTACAAATCCCTATCTGATACTTCCCCATGCTTCTCATGGGTTCAATATATAGTTCATGGATTGTTCATGGATTGTATTGACTTAAGTGGTCTTTTGGGATTATTGTTTAAGTGGCCCAAACATTTGGAGAGATTTTTGCAGCACTTTTTAACAGCAAGGAAATGTTCTGTATTAATTGGATGATATACATGTACCGGAAGAGAAGCGGGTATAAAGTTGAAGTGGTCTACCGCTATTTTGCTCTTGTTTATGTTTATCGATTGGTTTGGATTAACCCTATGTCCTGATACCCATTTTGGGGTGTATGATAAAACAAAATCTTTTACGTCTTTGTGTGCCTGTCTTGTAACAAAAAAATATATAGAACAAAAAATTAAAGTAGGCCAAATATGAGAACATCCCTAATCATAATACTCATGTGCAACTGTACATAATGACTATAAGCATCAGTATAAAATCAATATATGTGTTTTTTTTATGAGAATATATATTTGTGTGGACCTTAGATGCCTTCATTTAATTATGTGCGTATATAGGAGTAGTATTCGTATCACTATTATTACGTACACAAAAATACCAAATTATATTTTGTGATGAATAGATTTTGTTCTGAGGCTTGTGCATTAATTCGATCTAATCGAATTATTACTATCACCAATATGGCCGCAAAAGAGATCAGCAAAGACGTGACAGATTATAACCAGCGTATTCACAATTATATATGTACAGGAGTTGATCAAAATTTTCAGTGCAAAAAGAGATAAAACAATGGAAATTGGTGTATATATATATATATATATATATATGATGAAGTTTCCCCTTCATAAATTTATGGAATGCTTTTCACATTCGTGAATTACGTCAAAGACACAGTCCAATGACCGATGTACCAAATTGAGATTTGCACACTCATAATAGTGATCTCAACTAAAAATAACTTTGTTTTTATTGTTTTCTTTGATTTTGTTCAAACTTTCACCAACCTGTTTTCTTATTTTTGTTTTCACTCAACTCAACTTGTTTATAAAGGTTGGATTGTCAGTTGACACGGATATGTGATGTAATTATATATCACTGGAAAAAGCGGTGTAGGCTGATATTGGATTTTATTATTTTTAGTAATTCGCTAGCTTGGAACACGTTCTGTTAGACCTTAATTTGTGAGTAGTATGATGCAGCACGAGAGTTGGGTTTAGTATAATCATCAATATCCGAAACTATGCTGGGAATTTTAATGTATTTCAAACAGACGTGTTCGAGCCCAAGTAGGTGAGATTTGCCCTTCTTTATGGCATTATCTTTGTTGGAGTAATTATGAAGTGTCTCAAATACCTGTGTACAGGCGTGATCTGGCGTAATCGCCCCAAATCATTGAAGAAAGCGCGTGCAAATATTACAAAGTGCAATATGGAAGGGTGCGTATAAGTGCAATCAATAATTATTTCATATCATATGCTCTAGCGAAATACCATCATTGTCACGTCAATGGATTAATCACGTACCTGGTTTTTATTCACTAGTATCATTTGTCGAGGACTGCAACAAAAGTCCTCAAAAGAGGAGGCGCGATAGCTCAGTTGGTAGAGCAGTGGTCTCGTAATCCGGTGACCCGGGTTCGAAACCAAGTCGATGCGATAGTGCCCTTTGGTAAGGCATTAATCCTCACTACCAGGTCCCTCGGAGAGGACCTAAAGCCGTTGTCCGTCTGGTTGCTTACTTACAAGCATTTATGCTTTCTTAGCAGTCAGGTAAAAATAACCATCACAGATTGTCATCACAGATTGAAGTCTGACCTCTGTGACATTCTTTGTATTTACAATACGAGTTTTAGTGCAAGTCATCAATGCCAAGGCCGAATCCACGATTATCGAGGGGAGGGGCGTCGGCTTTCCTTACATGACATTATACAGCAAATTCGTTTTGAGTCTTGTTCAGCTGTGACACGATAGACCGTGCAAGAAGTTAGCCGATTTGTCATGTTCTACTCTTTCTCCTTAGTAGGGCCGGGGCCCCTCCCTCTAGATCCACCTATCTCTCATGTGGACGAGCATAAACCACATTAATTATTGTCATTCATTTCGGGAGCTATACTCTATAGATTAGTACGTTTGTTGAAAATAAAAGCTTCTGTTAATGAAGAGAAAGAATATCAAAGTACATGTACCCTTTATTTCGTTAAACCATGATTGCCTGAGATTTGTTACGATGCCGATAGTGACTAGTGACAACATGACGTTTGGCGATAAATAAAATACGTATAAGCAATTAAAGCAACCCCCATTATAATTTATTCTTCGCCGCGTCATTGCCATTCATCAATATCGGCATCGTAACAAAACACAGGCAATAATGGTTCCATGAAATAAAGTGTACATGTACTTTCATGTCGATTGTCCACTTTGCCATTACCAATTCCATCTCACAAAGATGTCCCTTCTCCATGCAGGTTTAATCCCATTAGAATGGATAGCCTTGGCATGTGTTTCTATTGCGTGCCGTTATCTGGCATTGTATTTACCAACTGGCGATGGAATATTTATTGTATGGGTGATTTTTTTGTTTGTTCATGTTTTTTAGTTACTTTACGAGTTGGGGTCATGATAGCCCGGGAAAGAAAGTAATTAACACATCATTGAATCAAAACACATTAATAAATGACTATTGTGTCGTTAGCTCAACTTTATAACCTTTATATCAAGCTCATTGGAATCCATTAGGATTTTTTTTCATTTTTCAGTGAATAAAATAATCATGATTTTTCAGGTACACTATTTAATTTATCTGACGGCGATCGCTGAATTAGCAATGTTGATAACATTAGGCCTGATAATGTTAGTAATAATATTATGTAAACAGGTAAAAAGGTTTTTACTAGAAATTAACCCCCCCCCCTCCGCACAAAAATGATGAAATAAAAATGAATATATAAGCAAATAAAGTTTACAAAAGCCCTGACCCCCACCCCCAAAAAAAAAAAAAAAAAAAAAAATCATCTCATAGAAGTTAAAGAAATAGATGCATGTACTAAGATCAATCGGGGAATTTTTCATCAACGATAACCATCACAGATGTAGTTGACAATCACCATAGAAACCATCTTGATTGACAAAGGTACTGTAGTGTGCACTTAGTAGCCTGGGATCAATGTTGAATTTATTGAACCAAAATCTAAAAGCCGGAAGAGAATCAGAGATAAATAGAAAATGTCTATCGCTCTTATTTTACATTGACCTTAAAGTTCTCGTTTTGCTCATGTTGATATTCATCTACCCAATCATATCTCTAGCCCTTTATTTCCCTCGCTCACATTACAACTTTTTCTATCTTGATTTTATTATATCAAACCTCTTTACTCTCTATTCCTATACTTTGTTCATTACGCATCAAACTCTTTGTTGAGTTCATTGACGTTATGTAAATATCAGACAATAATTATTGTAGTGCCTCTTGTATACATAATGTGATATTGCCTGTGTATATAATTATTTTGTACATACTTCGAAGTATTTATGAATATTAAATTGATACACTGTTGTAAATGTTGGGTGCACATATACTTGTCCATTTTGTTCTTTGTTTTTTCAAATATTATTGATGACAAGCAGGTTGATGAATTCAAATTAATAAGACTGATCGAAATATTATTATGTGGATTGACAAATTAGAATGATGGAGTTATACTCTGAAAGAATGGTTTTTGACCAATTAATGAACAGTAAAAAGTAAAGAGAAATAAATCCAGATTTAAAAAGGAAGGGGAAAATACAAATACTCAGTATATCAGAAAATATGATGGCATTTATTACAAAATTAAGGGAAGGAGCGATAACATCTCGATTGCAATGAAAGTCATGTTAATTTTTATTATTATAGATTTACGATTGTCTGTTCATTTTCTCCTCTCTTTATTCTATAATGTGACCATTATACAAATACAAATCTAGTAATACTGTACATGGGTTGAGGTTTGGTTGAATGTAGGAATCATGTATAATATATGATTCACAGCACTTTTGAAATATGTGCAATGGTAGTCCTATCATGTGTAATTGTATAATATTTCAGGTCATAAAAGAATGATAAAAATCTATCAATAAATGTTCACAATGTAAAACTGTACACATTATGAATCATCTCATATAATATGTAACAATCAATATGATTTGATTAACAATTGGCATACTCTCCATCACACAGACAATTTTAAAGCAATAAAATGCGACACAGAAAGATTCCATCAACAGTGTCAAAGAAAATACATATATTTGGCAAGTGGCTAGATAACTGTACTGCGCCACACAATAATCACATGCATTATCACAATCTTTAGATTAGGTCTAAATGATTACATAACTAATACTAAAAATAAAAGCTGTAACTCGTAGCCCTGGGGCAAGAAATTACTAATAATGAAATAATGAATTGTTACTTGAAATAAGTACTCTGCACATTTATTCCTTATTTGCAAAAGACAAGTATTTACTCCGATTTCAGACAAAAAATAAAATCTTAAATGTTGAAATTCTACGTATAAACTTGAGCAGTTTTCCTAGTCATAATCTCAAGTTAGGCCAGATCGAGTTCCATCATGTCAATAATTCATCATCTATCCCAGAAGCAATATAAAAAAGCAAAATCTTGAACATCATTTTAGAGCTCAAATCCAATGACAAAGATAAAGATACCTTGTACGGCGAGAAAGAAAATCTAAATGACAACATCATAATGTACAAATGTCTGAAATGTGATTATGATATGGTTGTACAACACATCCTGCGGCCACAATCGCTTCCCATCAATTTTGTGCACTAAATGAATTTTACATGTCAACCCTGGATACATAAAATGTCTTCTGGTTAGTGTGCAATTCATTGTATTGGCACATTGAGACGATACATATTGTAATATGAGTTATACCAGAACTGCACACTGTGGTCATTATCATGGTCACATAGACCTTTGAATGTAAGTTTTGCTCATTGTTACAAAAGGATTTATCTACCATTTTACTGATAATGAGTGAAATAACTGAGCACTCATTACAACCTAATCCTAACACTACAGGACAGTATGAGTGCAAAATGAAATACACCCAATAGACTTTTTATGGCAAATAATCTATCAAAACAATACGTGTTAATGTCAAGAAGGATACTCCTATATGGAATGAAACATTTGAAGGAAACTTTTTGTTTAGACTTGCTATCTAAAATAACACAGCTACAGAGTAAAATAATAAATAACAAAATACAAAAAGAGTATTTCACTCAAGACCAACAGTATTACCTCCACATGTACACGTATATGTTACATATATATACATGTACATGTGTGAGTAAAATATTAGTCTTAATTGAAATATATGTGAACCCACATTACAGAATACAGATTGACATTTCTATTGCCAACAAGAGAACAGAGGTACAATACATTGTTTCTATAATTGTTAACAATTTACCTATAATATCATAACTGTGAGCTTGATCAGATTAGTCAATGAAGGCTATTTGATAAATTTTGAAAGAAGGTCTGCAAAAACTAAGTAATGACTTGTAGAGAGCTGATTTATGTTTCATTTTGAAGACTACCTGTACATCACTAAAGCAGTTGAAATTTGATTAAAAGTTTTCTGCTATGGTAGCTACTAAATATAGAAACAATAAAGTTTGATTTCAAGGATGAAGAGAAATGCTAACCTATAGGCTCGTCTAATAACATAAGATTACAAAATTAAATATTATTATATTATGCACATCAAATGCACTAACAACTTTGTCCTTAACTTATCACAATTGAATTTCTTTACATTAAAGGACAAATTATCTCATATGCAAGAAACTTATCAGTTTTCCTGCAACTGACCTATGAAAGATTACTATAAATTAAAAATATAGATAAATATGTTTTAGGCATGATATTGCTCATGTTGAAGCAAAGAGATAGAGAAGTCCTTTGGCATAGCTGATAATCTCTGAACCACCTAACTTACTCTCTCCATAAAATCTATCCACAAATGTGATTGGAACCTGAAAATATCAGAAAAACAGAACAAATTGTGAAGTATTTACTCTGTATGATGAATATATGCCCCAAGAATAAGCAATTTCAAATTATTCAAAAAAAGTCATACACGTTTTCTTGTTATAATTTTGGAAAATAGACACTATGGTTAAAACAATCACGTTTTGGAATATTTCAATTGGAAGCTCTGCCTTCAAACTAGCTGGAAAATATTTTAAATAAACTATAAAAAATAAAAAATCAATCAATATTTTAGAGGGTATAAAAATGCTTCCTGGCTAAGCTTAACCAAAGAAGTTCAGAACAATACATTCATGTGTGCATTAATAATATATTGTACACCACGGATGGGTACTACATTATATGGCATGTAATTTTTGAAAGAATCATACAAATTTGAGAAAAAGTATTAAAATTTTTTTTTTTTTTTTTTTAAATTCTCTACACTTAAAATTCAGATAGACACAACCTTAGAGATGCCACTTGAAGAGAATATATTTGAGGGAGTCATTTTCATAATATTAAAAAATATGATTATATAAGATTATATGAGAGATGTAATGGCAGTGATATGAACTATAACAATTCAGTATCATTACTCATTACTAATATCATTCTAACTAAGAATATTTGGGGGTGTTACTTGAGGAATGTTTTGTATCATTATTCATTCAATGTTGTAAGCTTGTGCTGCAATATGATTTTCAGCTTAGATCGAACTTATTAAATGGTGCAAGTGATTGAATGAATAATGAAATGCAGAATATTGTAATCCTTACCTCTCCTATTTTGTATCCAAACTGCCTTGCTCTGACGATCATCTCCATCTGGAACACATAACCCTTAGAGACGCAGGCATCAATCAATCGCTGAAGGACTTCTTTCTTGTAGAGACGGAAGCTACCCGTCAGGTCAGAGGCTCCAGGTCGCAGAAGGACTTGAGCCAAGAAATTAGCTCCACGGCTTTGGAGAGAGACCAGTATTCATCAGATTATCAATTAGTATTCATCAGATTATCAATTAGTATTCATCAGATTATCAATTAATGCCATTTGAGATTCCTTCAAAGAATTTGTAGATTTTGAAGCTTTTAGTCTTCTTATCTTCACCTTATCTTCAGAAAAGAACTCACAAATGCATAATGAAAGAAAGCTAAGAATTAGTATTTTAGTACGACCACAGGCAATGAAAAGGAAGCTTTGGGCCAACTACATCGCTACAACACTGTACTTGCAGTCTAAGCATTCAGTATTCACACACAAAAGTAATATGGACTGAATTGAATATTTGATACTGGTTCATGGAACTCAAAGAAATTAAACAGTCAGTACAGGGCAAGTACAATTTCAAAGATGGGAACGAAATGCCTCATGGAGCGCCTCACGGAGCAACGCCATCACATGGAGAATTCATATTCTAAAGAGAGGTGCCAAGAAGTACAGAAAAAGTTGAATGAGGGAAGGGAAAACAGACTTCTTGATTTTGCAGGCGTAAATTAAAAGAAATATTTTGTGCAATAACAATCACATCATTTCAATAAAAAATTCAGCTAATCTGAAGCAACACTCCGTCCATGGTTTGAATTTTACCTGATGATTTTCCTTTTCAAGTCCCATCCATAGACGCCACCATTGCCTTCATACCTGGTACCAGAGACAACATCACACTGTTCTTCCTTCTGTAATCTGTCAAAACAAGAGGCACACAGCAACAAGTTTATTCTACATGTAGGTTGTTCAAAGCCAAAGTTGTACCTAAATGGATATTTAGGAGACTCAGTCTTCATTCTTCATCTGGTCACTTTGCAAAGTCCAAGGTATTTTGTCCCGTACTTTACTGACTGAATCTTCAATGTGAGTGTCTCTGATAATCATATAAAGATCATAACCCTACTAGAGTTTGGACTAGACCAAGTACCAAGGAGAATTACTCTTTTGATGTCCATTGTTGTTCAGTTTCCATTGTTGCTGTTGTTATCATGTATGGGATAGCGAATGACCAAATACCTTGGACTTGCTCCATCATACTTGTTTAAATGTTTGGAATAAAAAATGTCTATCTCCTCCAACAACGATGTGTATTAAGAAACATGCTTACAAGTGTAACAGGCTAGGGTAATGCAAATGTTTGCTGGCAACAAAATAAGCCTGGATAAATACTGTTAACACAGTTTCCTAGAAATTAAGAGAGGACAACCCTTCCTACATTTTGAGCACTGGGTCAAACTTTGAGTGGTTCAATGTTTAACCTTCAGGATATGCAACTTTTCAAAACAAATACTAGCAGAGGGAAACATAACCAGGTATATTTTAATGACATACTAATCTTATATTTCACTATCAAATAGAAATGAAAAAACAAGATTATGGCATAACATTCAAGCATGCACCTATACAATATATTGCAGATGATGACATTGTAATGCTAGTGTTTTACATAATAATGTTTTCATCAATTCTCATTTGCAAATTCTTCTGAATAAACTTTCCACATATCCTAAGATATATACGGGGAAAGTACATTCACAATTTATTTTTATATCTTAAACCTTCCATAATTGATATGTTAATAAAAAAATTGTTTAAGTAGCATTTCATAGCATTAAAAAAAAAAAACCTTACCTGATGAATTCAGGAATGAACTTTGGCTGAAAAAACAAGGAGTTAAAAAAGAAATATAAACTTGTTGTAGATAAGAGCAATGCAATTTCTTTTCCCCCCTTTTTTGTAAAGGCAAAGAATTCAAGACAATGTTGTACTTGTAGGTGATTTGAGTCACTTTCAAAACAAATTACAATTTTACTGAAAATGTTTGTTGAACTTTTAGTCAGATTGGAGCTTAGGAATTGACTGTGAGCCTTTGCACTATTTTTTTCTTCTTCTTCAATTCATTACAAACAGAGATGGTCAGTGTGAGGGATTCAGTGGAATTGCATCATTGATTCTTGAGGTATTCAATTCGTCCTAGACGAAATTACCAATCAGTTTTATTCAATTCTAGTAACTATAGATACTATGAGAGAACACAGATCAGTGCTATTTAACAGGAAGGACAAATCTGTTTTCCACTTCAAATATGCTGTTCTCCTATTGGATCAACATTTATTATCTAACCATATCTGCAAATTTGAAGGCATTAGAGAGCAAAATTTGTATGGCTGTGTTTTCCCCTCATAGATATTTACTTTCTTTCTCTATTTTGTATTTATAGATAATTCAGATTTCTTTTCATGCATGTGGCCTATATCAGCACTGTACATTGCCTTGATGATACAATAAAGTATACATTTTAAAGGCTAGGAGCTGAGGGTTGCTAAAGGTAAATATTATTATAATATAAATGAACTGATGCTACCACATAAAGAAGGCCTAGAGAATCTTGCTTTACCAGGGAAAATTGTGGGAAGGAGGAATAGGGGAAGAAGAAGGATACTTTGGATGGACAGTCTGCAGAAATTGTTAGAAGAGAGAGGAGTGAAAGAACTGGGAGTGGTGCTAATAGAGAAGGCTAGGAGCTGAGGGTTGCTAAAGGTAAATATTATTATAATATAAATGAATTGATGCTACCACGTAAAGAAGGCCTAGAGAATCTTGCTTTACCAGGGAAAATTGTGGAAAGGAGGATACTTTGGATGGACAGTCTGCAGAAATTGTTAGAAGAGAGAGGAGTGAAAGAACTGGGAGTGGTGCTAATAGAGAAGGCTAGGAGCTGAGGGTTGTGGAACAGCATGATCGCCAAAGTCAATCGATATGGCACTTAGAGAGAGAGAGAGATGCCACCTGTGCCTGGGAGGAGAAAAGTGATCTTAATCAACATGAAAGAGAATATAAATGAAATAAATGACTTTGCTGCATGAAAATCATAATTTTACAATTGCTTGTCATATCTGAGGGATAATGGATGGCAAAAGATATTATCTTTGGAAGATATCACCCATAAATTATATAAATCTTGATGACAGAAAAGCAACTTACATGGTGAGAAAGATCAGCATCCATTATGATGACAAAATTGCCTGTAGCATGCTTGATACCATGGATGTATGCAGTACCTGGAATCAAACCACAGTGACTTCAATTACAAAAACTAATGACAAGACAATATGCCTCATGTACAGAGCACTTATGATTCAACCAACTCATAAGAAATTGTATTTTAATCCTCTGATTTTTACACAAAATCCCTGACAATAAAATTCTTCTTCACATCACTATAATTCTACCATTACCTGCACAAATATCAAGGAGTTTCATTTTGTTTTATTGTTGTAAGAAACCTGTGCTTTCGATTAATCTACCTCTTAATGAAGTATATAAAGTGATGCATGTATGTCATTTTAGACATCCAGCTACTCGTATCCATGTACCTGGGGCTAGGAGGAAATTATATGGTAAGGTGTTATCAAATGATATGTATGTACTTATCCATGCATGTAAATAATTACACAAATATTGGTACAGTGTAGTCTATTCATTTATCCATAAAGCACATTGATCAAAGGGAATCTCACCTAGTCCAAGTTTCTTTGCTCTTGGTCGCAATAGCTGAAGAACAAAACACAAATAGTTACAATCAATGAGATTCAAATACTAGTAAATAATGCAATTTTTCTGAAAGAAATTTCTGAAGTCACATTCACAACTTAAGTGTTAGCACACTCTAATACATTTTTTCTTTTTTATTGCACATTCACCTTCTCTCAGTTCTATTTATTATTCACTCCTAAATATTTAACTATACTTATAACATTTTACCAATATAATCAAATTTTAAAAAGGAATTCACAAGATGGGCATACATTAGTAGAAATATACATGTAAACACAATGGATACTCAAAATATCTATGGATTGTCCGCTCCAATGAAAAATAAAAGTATGAACAGAAATATTATTCATATTTCAAAAGATTAAATCCAATGAATGATATGTAAAATAAGATGAAAGTTGAAACTCTTAACAATGAAAATTTCAGATATTTCGTACATTACAATTAAATAAATAAAAAATCAATGACAGACTGGAAATTAAGCAACATTAAATAGAAACACTTACAATTTTGTCACTTCCGTATATATCTTGCAATTGCTTAGCTACCTCCAGTGTACCATCAGGACTTCCATCGTCGATAACAATAATTTCAAAATCATGACCACTGTAATTAAAAACAAAATATTGATTAGTCTATTTTTGTTCTTAAAAATAAAAATTTAGAAACTAATTCATAACAAGAATATCTAACAAGTCTATACTAGACTAGTACTAGTCTAACTAGAAGGAAAGATTGAGATAAATGTGAAAAACATAAGATTGCGAAAGCTAGATCTAGAGATCTAGATGGCAATTTACAGATCAAAATGCACATTGTGAGCTAAAGAGATGGTAAGGAAGGAAAGATTGTTGGACAATATGGACTAGGCCATCGTAATGAGCGGGGTGATCGACTTGTTCAGTTCTGTAAGGAATATGATCTAGTGATAACCAACACCTTTTACCAACAACATAAAAGAAGAACCTACACCTGGAAAAGCCCAGGAGATGTAAAGAGAAATCAGATCGACTACATTTTAATAAAGAATAGGTTCAAGAATTGTATCAAGCAGGTAAAGACATTCCCAGGGGCTGACATAGATTCTGATCACAACCCGGTGATTTCAGAAGTCGAAATAAAGCTAAAGAATACACTCCCCAGAACAAAAAGAAACCCTCTTCCAGATGTCACAGCTATAAATAAAATAGACATAGCAGAAAAATACCTTATGGAAGTTAAAAATAGGAATAATTGTCTAGTCACAGAAGAAATAGAACAAACAAATAATGAAGTAAATGACATTGAGAAACTAGAAGTGGAATGGAAATGATTGAAAAAAAGCATTCAGCATGGAAATAAGACACTACCAACTAAAAAGAAGCCAGCAAAACAATCACGGATGACAGAAAAGATTCTGAACTTGATGCAGGAGAGGCAAAAGCAAGTCAGAAACTCCAAATCATACAGAGACATCAACAAGGAAATTGATAATGAATGTAAAAGAGCAAAAGAAGAATGGCTAACTCAAAAATGTGTTAGAATAGAGCATTTCTCCAAGACAAACCAAACAAATGAAATGCACAGAGAAATCAAGCATTTTAAAAACAAGGCAGCAAGCGGATGTATCAAGAACAAAGATGGAACATCTTCCCTCTTTGAAAAGGAAGATATTAAAAAAAGATGGGAAGAATATATCCAAGACCTATTTGATGATGACAGAGGTCCAGAACTTCCAATCACTGACAACGAGGGTCCAAGTATACTCGAATCAGAAGTTAAACAAGCTCTGCATTCACTGGGAGCTTCTAAATCTGAAGGCCCAGATGGGATAACACGGGAAGAACTTGTGGCCTTAAAAGAATTTGGGATTGAACATTTGACTAGTATTTGCCAAATGATATACAATACAGGTCATATTCCTGAAGATCTGAAAAAGTTGATATTTGTGCTAATTCCAAAGAAGCCTAAGGCAAGTGTATGTGAAGATTTCCAGACAATTAGCCTTATGAGCCATGTAACCAAATTGCTCTTAAAGATCATTCTCAACAGAATAAAAATTCAAATTGACAATGAAGTAGAAAAGGAACAGTTTGGTTTCAGACCTCAAAGTGGTACTAGAGAAGCCATATTCTGTATGAGAATGATGACAGAAAGGTATATGGCAGTAAACAAAGAAATCTATGTGTGCTTTATTGACTACTCTAAAGCATTCCACAAAATTCACCACGACAAATTGATTGAAAGCTTACAAAAAATTAATCCGGATGGTAAGAACATACGTCTCATATCTAAACTTTACTGGGAGCAGACAGCTGCCATCAAAATTAACAATGAAATTACAGGTTACACAAAAATCAAAAGAGGAGTACGTCAGGGATGCGTAATGTCCCCATCTCTGTTCAACTTGTGCACAGAGTTGGTATTCAGGGAAATTTCAGATATGAAAGGTGTTAGTATTGGGGGTGTAAATATTAATAATTTACGTTATGCTGATGACACTGTACTTTGCGCAGAGAGTGAAGCAGATTTACAACATGTATTGGATATTGTAAAAGTCAAAAGTGAAGAGTTTGGTCTATGCATGAATGTCAAGAAAACTAAGTCTATGATTTTTAGTAGAACAGAGAATAAGCCTAGAATCTGTTTGAAACTCGATGGATATATCATTGCAGTGGCGGATCCAGGGGGGGGGGCCGGGCCCCCTCCCCTAGCAAAAAAAAACAGGTAAAAACACCCTTCTTTTTTTTTTAAAGAAAAAGATGGGCACCCTCCCCTGGCGCGCAAGGGAGGGTGGCGATGGAAAAAAAAAACCCTTCCTGTATGGATATTTCTTTTTTCCGGTGCCCCCCCCCAAAAAAAATTGTGCTCACTATCCCTGGCTTCCAAGGGGTGGCAGTGGAAAAAAAATTACCCTTCCCCTAGGGATTTTTTTTTTCGGGTGCCAAAAAAAAAAAATTGTGCTCGACCAGCACGATTTTCAAATTTTCGCACGAAGTGGGCCCCTTTTTAGGTCCCCTCCCTTGCCGCCGGCGGGATCCGCCCCTGTATCATTGAGCAGGTCAGTAATTACATCTACTTAGGAAAAAATATCACAGATGATGCCAGATGCGAAGCAGAAATAAAAAGAAGAATAGAAATAGCTTGGAATACATTTCTGGCAATGAAATACTTATTCACAGATAGAAAGGTGAAATTTGCGCTTAGGTTAAGACTAGTAAACTGTATGTATGGTCTGTCCTATTGTATGGAGCAGAAACATGGACAATAAGCAAGGCCATGGAAAATAGAATAACATCTTTTGAAATGTGGATTTACAGAAGAATGATGAAAATATCCTGGAAACGAATGAAAACCAACAAAGAGATATTGCACATGGCAGGGTGTAAACAAATTGCACTGGTAGGATTAGTTAAGGAGAGAAAAGTCAAATACTTTGGTCATGTTAAAAGACACAAAAGCCTCTTAAAGGATGTGTTGGAGGGAAGAGTGGAAGGAACTAGACCGAGAGGGAGACCCAGAATCAACTGGGAAGAGAATGTCAAGAACTGGAGGGAGTAAAACTGCAAGAGTGCACCAGAATGGCAGAAGATAGAGTGAAATGGAGAGATGTTGCAATCAACCTCCGAACCGGGAGAAGATACTAAGATAGATAGATAGAGCTAAAGATACTATTACAATGTTTCAGAAATACTCATTTCTCTGCAAAGAAAAATTAAACAAAAGAAGTAAAAAAAGGAACCATTATCACAAAAAACATGAAACACTGTCCAGGGGTGTCGATTTGTATCCGTGGTTGGGGGGGATGATAGGTGCCAAAATATTTTCAGCAATGGATCAAAGCAACCAAGAGGTAGAAGCGTGTGGCAGGTTGCACCCCTCCCTTCCAAGTTATTACGTTTTTCAAGTCACCCTCAATAAAGATAACATTTCAGAGAATATAAGAGTGGTAATAAAATTAATAACATGCTAAATGTTAGTCTTGATTTTTTTTAAACGAAATTTAGACATTACCAAAAAAATCCAATGGTGAGGGATATCAATTTGTGAAAGTATTATGTTACCAGTGGGCAAATGCATTAATCTGGGCCAGCCCTTATGGGTCCCAGATGGGAATGAGCTGGGCGTAAACATATGGGTAGAATATGAATATGCCCATATGGGTAACACATGGGGAATATCTGGGTTAACCCACATGGGATGCATGTATATCTGGGTTAACCAATATGGGTACCAGATGGGATTAAGCTGGGCATACCCATTTGGGCCCAGTTTGGTATGGGTCCCATCTGGGTCCCATCTGTCTTATATGGGTTTACCCATATGGGTCCCAGACTCGCATATGCTTCTTGGGTGCAGATGCCTTAGGGCCCATGTTTCAGAGAATATGGGACCTATGTGGGTTCCACATGGGCTTGCTACCTGGGTTATTATCCTCTCTCTCTCATTATATCTCTCTTAACATTTAGCTCGTTGCTTTTTAACGCTGTGGCTTTGCATTTGGCGCGTTGCATTTCTATGACACTGTTGATTGAATACATTGAATAAATTCATCAATCCTGATGAAGCCGTATGAGCGAAAATTCAATTTATTCTTGTCTCATATACGGTTGTCTCATTTACTTCGTTTTCTATTTATATATATATATATATTATGAAAATGAGATAGCAAAATGTGTATATTGATGGTCATCTTGCGAGTAATAACCATTTACTACTCTCATCAGGCTTTCATCATTAATTTTTTTCTTCGTTTTTTTTTTTTTTTTGATGGTGAATTATTGGGGGGGATGATTGTACAGGCCATCCCCCCACCTGAAATATTGGGGGGGATATATCCCCCCCATCCCCCCCGTGATCAACACCCATGACACTGTCATTGAAAAGGTGAAATGTTATTGCCTTATAATTGGTGTTTGTTGCACTTTGACTTTTGTGTTCGATCAGAATCATGCAGTCACTAACGTTTGCAGTCAAGGGTGCTGCTCATCTCAGATATATTATAAGGCTAAGCTCGTACATGTTTAAGCGGGGCGCATCACTCCAGCAAAGCATAGTAGTCAATGCTAATGCGTATTGACCTCTAGCGTTGCATACATATGTGAATCAAACAATCCATTTTTAAAACTTTTATACCGGTAAAATACTTTACTATTAGTATTACAACATAACCCACGTTATGTTGTAATACTAATCTATATATTAATACGCAAAATCATCACGGGGTACAAAACGGTTTATGAAAAACACCTTTCCTCGACCGCGCCCGTCTTCGCCGTGGCGTGGAAACGGTGACACAATTCCACGAGGCATGTCTCCCGTATCCCGCGTGCCACGTTGACCCCGTGGTCGCCGTCCATGTCGTTAAAGGTGGTTTCGGGTCCCGGGAGGACGGGCGGACGAGCACGGCCGGCGTTGTCCGTGCAAGGAGGCAACGAACGAACCCACGAGAGTGAGGCAGCAATGCGTGCACCCCCCATCTTAGAGATACACGACCAAGAGACGATCCACTCCATAATGAGTTCTGGCAAATGCACAATGCAACGGATCGGGCCTACTCCGTGTTAGGCATCTTGCTGTATGATATGCTTTGTAGGCACTTCACGGGCATGCCAGAGAAATACACAGCAGATGACAATCCACTCGCGTAATGTGGCGTAGCAAATGCAAGGTGCAACGGGTTGGGCCTATCCCGTGTTAGGCATCTTGCTATATGCAGCAGCCAACGTAATATGTTGGTTCTACGCTCACACACACAGTCGAGTTAATTTGTGCGACTGCTACAATATATTGGCACAAACCGTCCAATTTTTCACGTAAAATCTTTACTTTGAAAATATTTATACAAATTCTGTGAACCATGCCAACATAATCATAGTCCAAGCTTCTGCTTTATTGGTCTTTTCATGAAAACTACATTAAAATCACAACAATAAGAACGCAAATATATTGTAATTATCGAGATCATATAACTGACGAGAAGGTAAATTCAGCGAGCTTACGTAATTTCAAATGCCTCCGCACGGGCAACTCCCGTGGTGTCGGGCCAGTCACGGCGCTCACACCATGCAATTTACCCTGTGCTGTAACTGCACCACTCTGATCTACTGCAGTACCTGTATAGCGTGTATTTACATTCTTCAATGTTTCATGTTTTCATGAGCCGTGCAATTGTTGCTTTCTTTTATTTCTTTTTTGAATGTGAAGTGCATGTGAGTACGGTACATGCTATTACAGAAGTGTCCAATGAATGATAGGCCTACAGTGCGTGGAAGGGATATAAAACAAATATACAATGACTCATTCTCGGAGCAAGCTAAAACTATTCGCACTCAGGTCTCAGGAACATCAACTGTTCTCCCTCGGGCCGCGATGGCCCTCGGGAGAATATAATACGATTTGATGTTCCTTTGATGCGAATAGTTTTAGCTAGATCCTCGAGTGTCATTGTATATTTGTATATTTGTATATTATTTTCATTGTAGGACTATATTAACTTAGCAATGTGTGAAAATAACCAAAATGATAATGGGAGTGAAGTGCACGAGAACAATATTCGTATAGATAACGAGAGTGAGGATCCGGGAAAGGGATAGTGAGAATAATAGGAACCGTGACAACAATAATCGTTAATAACGAAAGTGAAAACGAAAGTAAAGTCTAAAATATCTGCATCAATTTTAATTACAAATTATTGATTTCACTGTTTTCTTCCAATTTTCAAGTTTTATTACATGATACAGATTTTAAAAAACATGGGACAGCAAACAAAAGGTTGATATTCTAACGAGTAATATATTAATGAAAAGAAGAAAAATTATAAAATTATAAAAAGTAGGCCTATACAATGAAGAGAAATTATATCATCTAGCACAGAAATTATTTTTAAAAAAAATAAAATAATAATTATAATAAAAATTTAAAAATTTTTAAAAAAATCTGAAAAAAAAAAAATCGATAGCTCGTATCTATTACAACCCCCCCCCCCACCCTCCCTAGAATCCCGTGGATTTCCACGGGTCCTGCTAGTAGTATATATATATATGTTGAATCATCTACCATGTTGGTACATGATTTTGATACTTAAAGTACAAGTCCACTCCACTGAAAAGTTGAGCTGATTAGATAGACAAAAATCTAAAAAGCCCAAATATAACTTGGTTTTGGAGATTTATTTTTAATAATTTTTTTTAATGAGCAAAAAACAAGTTAATGAGCGAGTTGGTTGTGACGTAGGGTCCTCACAACACAGATTCGTAATGTAACCAAATTTAATGCATACGTCTTTGTGAAGTGCCTCGATACAAACTATTTCATTCACCTGATAAGAATAATAAAACACTATTATTCTTATCAGGTGAATGAAATAGTTTGTATAGAGGCACTTCACAAAGACATATGCATTAAATTTGGTTACATTACGAAAAACACCTTTCCTCGACCGCGCCCGTCTTCGCCGTGGCGTGGAAACGGTGACACAATTCCACGAGGCATGTCTCCCGTATCCCGCGTGCCACGTTGACCCCGTGGTCGCCGTCCATGTCGTTAAAGGTGGTTTCGGGGTCCCCGGGAGGAAGGGCGGACGAGAGCACGGCCGGCAACGGGTTGGGCCTATCCCGTGTTAGGCATCTTGCTATATGCAGCAGCCAACGTAATATGTTGGTTCTACGCTCACACACACAGTCGAGTTAATTTGTGCGACTGCTACAATATATTGGCACAAACCGTCCAATTTTTCACGTAAAATCTTTACTTTGAAAATATTTATACAAATTCTGTGAACCATGCCAACATAATCATAGTCCAAGCTTCTGCTTTATTGGTCTTTTCATGAAAACTACATTAAAATCACAACAATAAGAACGCAAATATATTGTAATTATCGAGATCATATAACTGACGAGAAGGTAAATTCAGCGAGCTTACGTAATTTCAAATGCCTCCGCACGGGCAACTCCCGCGGTGTCGGGCCAGTCACGGCGCTCACACCATGCAATTTACCCTGTGCTGTAACTGCACCACTCTGATCTACTGCAGTACCTGTATAGCGTGTATTTACATCCTTCAATGTTTCATGTTTTCATGAGCCGTGCAATTGTTGCTTTCTTTTATTTCTTTTTTGAATGTGAAGTGCATGTGAGTACGGTACATGCTATTACAGAAGTGTCCAATGAATGATAGGCCTACAGTGCGTGGAAGGGATATAAAACAAATATACAATGACTCATTCTCGGAACAAGCTAAAACTATTCGCACTCAGGTCTCAGGAACATCAACTGTTCTCCTCGGGCCGCGATGGCCCTCGGGAGAATATAATACGATTTGATGTTCCTTCGATGCGAATAGTTTTAGCTAGATCCTCGAGTGTCATTGTATATTTGTATATTTGTATATTATTTTCATTGTAGGACTATATTAACTTAGCAATGTGTGAAAATAACCAAAATGATAATGGGAGTGAAGTGCACGAGAACAATATTCGTATAGATAACGAGAGTGAGGATCCGGGAAAGGGATAGTGAGAATAATAGGAACCGTGACAACAATAATCGTTAATAACAAAAGTGAAAACGAAAGTAAAGTCTAAAATATCTGCATCAATTTTAATTACAAATTATTGATTTCACTGTTTTCTTCCAATTTTCAAGTTTTATTACATGATACAGATTTTAAAAAACATGGGACAGCAAACAAAAGGTTGATATTCTAACGAGTAATATATTAATGAAAAGAAGAAAAATTATAAAATTATAAAAAGTAGGCCTATACAATGAAGCGAAATAATATCATCTAGCACAGAAATTATTTAAAAAAAAAATAAAATAATAATAATTATAATAAAAATTTAAAATTTTTTAAAAAAATCTGAAAAAAAAAAATCGATAGCTCATATCTATTACAACCCCCCCCCCACCCTCCCTAGAATCCCGTGGATTTTCCACGGGTCCTGCTAGTAGTATATATATATATATGTTGAATCATCTACCATGTTGGTACATGATTTTGATACTTAAAGTACAAGTCCACTCCACTGAAAAGTTGAGCTGATTAGATAGACAAAAATCTAAAAAGCCCAAATATAACTTGGTTTTGGAGATTTATTTTTAATAATTTTTTTTAATGAGCAAAAAACAAGTTAATGAGCGAGTCAGTTGTGACGTAGGGTCCTCACAACACAGATTCGTAATGTAACCAAATTTAATGCATACGTCTTTGTGAAGTGCCTCGATACAAACTATTTCATTCACCTGATAAGAATAATAAACTATTTCATTCACCTGATAAGAATAATAAAACACTATTATTCTTATCAGGTGAATGAAATAGTTTGTATAGAGGCACTTCACAAAGACATATGCATTAAATTTGGTTACATTACGAAAATAGCGTATTGTCAGAATGTATACCGCTGGCACTTTCGTTGTGAGGAGCATACATGTACGTCACTTCCGTACAGCAATATAAATGTTTTGCTTGAAATACCCGAAACAAAAATCGCTCTTAAAAATCACCTGATTGAAGTACGCCCATGATATTTGGCAGTTTTAACTTTTGATTTATTTACAACATGTTATAATTTTCGAAAATCAGAGTGGACTTGGGCTTTAAATGGAAAGAAATTTTGTGAACTTCCTTTTAAAGCCCTTTTTTCTCCTCTTTTTCGAGAGACGACTGCTTAGTTCTCTCCTCCTGATGTAAAATGATAACGTCAAACTGCGTGAGTTGCAGACACTCTACTAGTGACTTCGTCAAGACTAAAGCAGTTGCGCAATATCCGACGGGTGGCTGTCTATCTCACATGCGAAGATAACCTGCTGCTGACCTGTGTTAACAACCGATCACGTTCGACAGCAACGATAAACAACAAGCGATGTAATTGGGCGTTGAGGTCTCCCTTAATTTTTAAAACATGTCATAAAATTAGAAAATGGCGGAACATAGCTGAATACGGTTGGCCCAATCGGCAAAAGTAGGCTGAAATATCTAGAAAAAAAGTAGAAAATGAAGGAAATTTTCATCAACGAAACTTGTAAGTTCCGTTCGTTAATTATTTGTCATCAACATTGATTCATTAAATTGTTTATTAAACCTTTTGAAAGTATCATACAGCAGGTTTTACAAAATGTTTCGTGAAAGTACTGAACTTCTGAAGTACAGTGTGGCCCAACTTTATAATATACACAGCCAGGATAGTAACACTGCACTGCTATATATTATATGTGGGGCGCATAGTCCGCATACCTCCATACGCACATGATTGATAGGATTCCGATTGATAGACTAGCCATGCCCATGCAAATGTGAGGACCCAAATATGGGTCAATATGTGGGACTGAGCTAAAATATTCCGAACATTTTACTAGTATTTTCTTACCTCTCTGAAAATGATTTTACGATGAGCCATGTGATTAAAGGAAGGTTTTCCTTCTCATTGTAGGTAGGGAGTAAAATTGAGTACTTATCAGCTTTAGATCGCGGCATTTTATCGGTAAAAATGTTGACACGTCGTTGAGTAGAAACTATCAAACTTCTTCTTCTTCTTCTGTTTTGATTCAATGGCAATTAGTCAGTTGTGACTATTGTCGCCAAATTACTTTAGTCTTTACGTCACGTGATTATATCTCTCATTTTTTATTTTATTTGTTTTTAAATTTAATTTTATATTCATCTATCTTTTAAGATTATATCGAAAAATAGTATCGAAAAAGTAACTCACCAAATTGACCACACTCCCCCACTCAGTTTCACATAGCGCTTGCCCTGCCCTTGTCTAAACGTGCCATCTTACCATTTTCGGCGGACCTAGGTATAACTCCGCCTGAGAGCTCAGGCATAGGCTAGGGGGCGTTTGTGCACCTAAGTGTTCTGAGGGTCCATATATATTCAATCTCAAAATTTGACAATAAGACAAAATGTATTAAAGCAAAACATTCGTGGGCTTGGTTAGTGTTACTATACAGTGCGGATTATTTATTATATAGACATCAACACATCAACAACCTATATAAATATGCATATAATTATATCATACATAATATGTATGTATGTATATAATATACATATTATGTCTCTATATTTATCTACGTACTTCATCATGCGGGCTTGTCAAAAATAAAATTTCAAAGGAGTTTTGTAACAATACATAATTTTGTCAGATTCCGGTGTTCACTACTATCGAACCTCTAGAAATTTTGAATATTTATGTTGTGATTGTTTCATATTATAATTATAATTTTTTATATATTTTATTCATTATTATTATTATTATAATTGTTTTTATTTGTATTATTATTATCATCATTATTTTCATTATTACTCTTATTATTGTTGCTTTTTTGTTGTTTTTTATTTGTTGTTTTAAAGTTATATTTTTGATTTACTGAGTATAATTTGGCATAGGGTCATGATATTGTATTATGTTTTGCTATTCTTTGTTCTCTATACAAGGGAGGTATTACTTCCTGATAGGAAACCGTTTCGTTCTGAGAACGAACCGTACAATAGCCTTTTGTATACTGGACTCACTCTTTTTTAAGTATTCCATAATTTTTTCCGGTTGAAGTTCATTTATTTCTGTTAAAAACATAGCCCTTTCTATAATATAGTTAGGGCAATATACTAAAAAGTGTTTTACTGTCTCTATTTCATGGCATCTATCACAAAAACCAGTGGGATGAATTCTTAATCTGAGGAGATCCTGATTAAAGCTCATATTCTAGGACAATAAATGTCCATTAATTTGGTACCTACGACAAGCCTATGTTATTTCGAAGTTGTTCATTTTCATTGCATATCACAAAAATCTTCTAGCTACTGGATATCCTCAATTGAAATGTCGAAAAATAGCCTCCTCTCTTTGCCTAGAAAGTCAGTCACGGAGCTGGTCCACTATTTGTGACGTCACGCCGGGGACGAGTATATTCACGTACCCGGATGTTCCATAGAAAACATGGGCAGAGAGATACGAATTTCTGCTATTTAGTTTCAAAGTTTAGTTTCATAACTCTATGTAGAATTCTTCACCTTCCCTAATATTTCATAGTACTAATATCAATTCCCTTTTTCAGAATTATGACATAAACAAGCCAACGATGCGCTATTAGTCGATATTTTCACCATGTAATTTTGTTTGAGTGTGTTGAATTTGGTGAGATTGTTTTCGTGTGCTCGGTAAAGTAGATACGGTCGTTTGGCTTCGTTCGAGTCTTTCTCGCGTTCGGTCTAGCTCGCTTTATACATATACACTTTCGATTCACGTACGGTACATATTATATAATTATATCAATTGATAATGGCTGGAGAGTTTGACCAGAACGATCTTTTATGGATTTTGAAGAGTTTATGGAGAAAGATGATGAAAGTAATGAAGGAAAAAGGGACGATAGTGCAGACGAGGATGATGGAAGTTGGGAGGACGCAAGTACAAGTGGGGAGAAGACGATAGAGAAGTCGGAGAGCAAGGAGATGTCGACGTTCCTGCAGCCGGGGCCGGGAGTAGCGGCAGTAGCACCTAGCGCTCTAGACCGAAGATTTCTGTCTCTTTCGTTCGTTAGCCTCTGATTTGGGTAGGGTCGGCTCCTCTCTTTAGAGACAGAAGCCGACCATAGTGACTGCATTGCAAACTACTGCTCGCGTCCGAGCAGTAAACTTATGGCCAAAATACTACATTTTACCCGATGCATATCCGATGCATTTATTATTGTAAATTAGGCCTAGGCTAAACTACATCGGTTCCACTTACCAGATTGACTGTATGATGCGTTTAAGGGTCTTTTTTCCGGATTTTCATCGCCGAAATTGAGCTCCATGTTGAAATTCTTGCAGCCGTATTTTAAACTGTTACTGCGCATGGAGGAAGATGACGTACGTCATCCATTGACAGTAACAGTTTAAAATACGGCTGCAAGAATTTCAACACAGAGCTCAATTTCGGCGATGTACGTTCAACAAGCCGCCTAGAGCAGCGGCCTGGTCTTACCTGCCGATTCCGCTCGCTTCACGAACGTTCGTGCAAGAGCCGTATCACCGTGCGGATGAATATCGTTCATAGACGTCGTCCGCTAAATAGAGGAAGCTTGATCTCGTTCAAGTGTGATATATATATTTAAAACAAATATTTAACTGGTTCTGTATCCTTTTTGAGGCAGTCAAACACATCCATGATAACTACAGTCACAGTTCTAGGCCTATTCGTTTCACAAAACTGCTCCTGTACCTTATCTGATGACAAGATAATGTATATGTACACCCGCCTATTCATACCTGCATATGATTTAACCTTATTTTCCAAGCAGTAAACCCGCCTTAAACTCTACCAAAAAGGATAATGTGAGGATATAAAAAGAAATCAGCAACTGGAAAACGTTGCTTAGTTATTCTTCATTCAAATAAAAACAGAAAATCTATCAAATAAACTCGTTAACAAGAAAAATTCTAAGCTCTAACAGGATAGCATTTACGTGGGCATATCATTGGCATTCACTCTCACTCAGCCCATGATCCCCGGTCGTGACGTCAAGAATAGAGGACCCGGCAATTCCGTGCATTTCCGGGTTTCCGACTTCGAGATTTTGGTGGAGTTTACTCGCATAAATTAACTATTCTGAACTTGTTTTGTCGGTTGAACGCCATTTAGTGTTATTCTGGTGGTTAAAAGCTTTATATTGATGTGATTATCTCAATATTTGGGATTGTCCTAGAATTTCACCTTTAAGTCCAATGACTCCAAAGCGGAGGCGATGAATGATTGTTGCATGCTGTCTCTCTAATGAACATAATATTGTTTATTAACATCTTTTTGAAATGTTTTCAAATAGGAGTTTGTTTTATTCCACCTCTCCTGCCAAAGGAGTTTGGAACTTATAATAATCAAGCTTTTCATCTCAGACAGAGTTAGATTATTACTGACTTCTATTTTCTTAATTAATGCGACCTTTGCGTGGAAATCCGCCATCTCGTTTCCTTTGATTCCACAATGTCCAGGTATCCACTGTACGTATATATCAACTCCTTTATTCTTTAAGTGGGTAGTAATGGTGAGAATTTCCAGAATAAATGCCTCGTCCTTCTGTTGTTGTAATGCAATAAGAGCACTTAGTGAATCACTGAAAATAACAACCCCTACATAGATATCTATTTCCTCTACCCATCTGAGAGCAAGAATGATGGCAGCCAATTCAGCCCTGTACGAAGAGGTAAAATTTGCCAACCTTTTGCTCTGATGTATAGAATAGTAAGAGACGTAAAAGGAAGCTGCAGAAGTCCCTCTTTCAGGTACTTTTGATCCATCCGTGTATATAATATGTAATTGAGTCACCCATTTTGTATGTATGATTTCCAAACTGCTTTGTTTTTGCTGTGTAGGATGATCTGTTTTCTTTATTCGAGTACTTAATTCAGTTGAAACTACCGGAGGGTAGAATAACCATGGTGGAAATGGGGAGGGGCCTATCGATTCTATACGTTTTCCCAGCTTGCTTTGTGTTCTATATCCAAAAGGTTTGTTTACGTTTTTTCCCATAAGGTATTCAAATTGCCAACATGGTTCAATGTTTTTCAACAGCGGATGATTCGTCCATCTTTCGATGTTTTGTCGATATTTACTTGAAAGCATTTGTCTTCTTATATCCAAAGGCATTTCCCCCATTTCCACCTGCAGCGATTCTAAAGAGGTTAAAGGCAGCCCACCAGCGCATATTTTTAATGCCTGGTATTGAACGGAGTCAATGGCTTTTTTTGTGGTAACAGCTGCACTGTCATATACGCCTCACATCCGTAATCAAAAAGAGATCTTATAAGTGCTCTATACACCATCATAAGTGATTTCGAGGAGCTTCCCCAATTTGTTCCAGTTAGACATCTTAAGATATTTAATTTTCTTTTACTTCTCATGATTACATGTTCGATATGTGGTTGCCAGGTTAACCTTTTATCAAATATAACTCCTAAAAAGCGGTGAGATTTTTCGTACATTAGCACATTTCCATTCAATTCTATTTCAGGCGGTAAAACATTCCAGCTCTTCGCAAAAAATACGGGCACTGTTTTGTCAGCTGAGAGTCGAAACCCCCACTCTTCAAACCAACAGATTAAAAGATTCAAATATTTCTGTATTTGTTCAGTGTTCCTGCCTGATATCCATATTGCGCAGTCATCTGCATACATAAGTGTATTAGTTAAAGAGCAATTGAATGTAAATATGAATGTAAATATGTATATAACAATTTGTATATATTATGTATATAACAATTTTGGTATCACGTGCGTTAAGCTATATCAGATTATTAAATGAACGTTTGTAAATTTTTTATTTAATTTGAAAATTCCATTCACCTATTTCTTGTAAATGATCAAGGATGATTCTTGAATGATCAGTTATTTCATGGGGATACCAATTAATGTGTATTTTACCTGTTTATATGCTTGTGTATTTATCTATTTTGTTTTTGATGCTGTTATTTGTTTTATTATTACCAAACAGGGCCTCATGGAAGACCACCAAATTGGTGATTTATGTGCCACCCTGTATAAATATCAGAAATAAATAAATAAATAAATAAAATAAATATTCTTACCTCTGGGTCTGTCGGTAAATCAATCATCATTATGTTATGTAAAAGAGGACTTAAAACACTCCCTTGTGGTAACCCGTTATGTGATTTATAATTTCTAGATTCTGTATTACCAATTCGTACTTGAAGGTTCGTGCTGTTAGATAATTTTCTATATACCTTGACATGTTCCCTTCAATTCCATATTGTGTTAATTTAAATGCCAGTCCCTTTATCCAAACAGTATCGAACGCTTTCTCAACATCTAAGAAAACTGCTATTGTGTGTTCATTACAGTTTATGCTCTTTTGAATGTCATTTTCTAATTGGACAATATTGTCTGTAACACTACGACCTTTCCTAAATCCACTTAGAAACATGGGTAACAATTCATGCTTTTCAACATACCATTGCAGTCTTTCTTTTATCATTCGTTCGATAATTTTGGCAAAACATGATGTTAAAGCAATTGGTCTATAAGACGATGTATTTCTAGGATCTTTTCCATGTTTTAAAATAGGGATTATTACAGAATGTTTCAGTTGAATTGGAATTTCCCCGGTTTCCCATATTAAGTTAATGATATTCAACATGATTTCCTTAACTACTTTTGGCAGATTTTGAAAGTAATTTCCAAAGGCATCTGCTTTGTCCTGATCGGAAATAATATCTTTACCATTTTCAACCAATGTTGACATACTTTTTGTTTTTGTTACTGGTACACCATTCAACCGTTTTATACAAGCCCAGATCTTTGATTCTGGCATATACTGATCCAGCTTCGTGCAAAATGCCCGCCAGTAATTTCGTTCTGCTTGGCGGAGCACACACTGTGCTTCTGCTTTCTTTTTTAAGTACTCGTCTACCTTTTCAAAAGTTATTTTTCGTGACATCTTATTATACATTCTTTTTCTCTCTTTGATTTTCTCCGTGCACTCTTTGGTCCACCAAGGCACCGGATTTTTTAAAACATTTCTCCTTTTCGGTACAGTTTCTTTTATACATACTTTTAAATATTTCATGAAATTATCATATATTTTTGTATATCGTTATTATAAGTATGAGATCATTTTTAATCATCTCTTCACATTTCTTAGCAAATTTTTTCAAATTTATATGTTTAAAGGAAATAAAATCATCTGCCCTTCTTTTTGAATCATCTTTATATTCCGAACTTTTCCCATCTAAAGTTGTTTTGATACTAATTGGGAAGTGATCACTTCCAAAAAGGCTTTCCATGACTCTCCATGTACTTCTAGATGCCAATGAAGGAGTGGTTATACATAATCTCTCACTCACTACCGTTCTCACTCACTTTGAAAGTGGTCTTAGTTAGACCGCTCCAGAGGAACGGGTCTTGAGGAACGGTTTGCGAGGGTTCACACTCCGAGCAGTTTTTTATGGCTCAAACCGCTCCACGCGTCAAAGTAGTCTTGTTGCTATGGCAGCTCAAGTCAGCGGGTAAATTTTTTCGCGCGCGGAATACTAAGCGTATGTACCGTACTACATGGTTTCGCGCTGAACGTCACTAGCTCACTTCCGTTCAAAGTACGCTTCCGTTCACACTCGCACGTTAGACCCCGTTCTCACTCACTTTGAAAGTGGTCTTAGTTAGACCGCTCCAGAGGAACGGGTCTTGAGGAACGGTTTGCGAGGGTTCACACTCCGAGCAGTTTTTTTATGGCTCAAACCGCTCCACGAGTCAAAGTGGTCTTGTTGCTCTGATGGCAGCTCTGGGGGCGTTTCATGAAACAATTAGTCGGTGGTTTTCACCGACTAATATCATTTTCACCGACAATTTTATTGTCACCGACTATTTTCCAGGCCTCTGATTGGTCAAATTTAGTCGGCCCGACAGTTGTCGGTGGACAAATGTTGATGAAATGCCCCCCAGGTCAGCGGGTAATTTTTTTCGCGCGCGGAATACTAAGCGTATGTACCGTACTACAAGTTTCGCACGGAACGTCACTAGACCACTTCCGTTCAAAGTACGCTTCCGTTCACACTCGCACGTTAGAGCGCTCCAAACCGCTCTTAATAAGACCCGTTCCTCAAGACCACCTCCCGAGGTGGTCTTCTGGAGCGGTCCAGAAGTCCACTTCCTGGACCACTTTGACCGTTCTCACTCACCTAAGAACCGCTCCTGTGGTAAACTATGTTGAATGATTATTTTTATTGAAGTACGTAAATTGGGATATATTCAGAGGCGGCGCTCCACACTTTTTCCCCCACACTTTTTCAAGTACCCCAAAAGTGCCCCTTTTTACATTGGAAAAGTGCCCCTTTCAATTTGTAAGAAGTGCCCCTTTTTACATAGGAAAAGTGCTCCTTTTACTTTGACAAGTGCCTCTATTAGTTCGTAAAAGTGGCCCTATTCCCCTCTTCACCTCTGATAAGTGCCCCTTTTATGTTGACACGTCGGGGAACCCGGGGCAAAGTGGAACGCGGGGCAAAGTAAAACACGCCCGGTAAATTTTTGTTTATGCTCCCATCTATCTAAGTTCATGTGCCAATAACACTGCAACGAGGATGCATCGTTTGTGACCGGAGTTGAGAAAATACGTCAGATATGTGTACTTTTTACGGAAAATATCCGTTTTTCATACATAAAAAACGATAATTAATATAAGTATATTATCTGCTAAAATACTGTGTTTATGCCGAATTATCACGAAAGCCATATTAATGATGGGCTTTAGGGCCCTAGGTGGGTTCCAGGGGGCAGAGCCCCCAGAAGCTCAGGGGTTTTAGGCATTTAATAACGGTCAGATGAGCATATCTTTATACCTCATTATTTTTTGTGCCACTGGCAGGTCACTATTATTTTTTCCCCCTCTTTCTTTTTCTTTTTCTTTAATATACTTTTTCTAAAAAGTGGGGGCCGAGCCCCGCCGTCCCACGGGCCCTGACATGTAGGCCTCTAAATAAGCATATTTCTTGCCTGACTGTAAATTCGGACATTTGTCATTTCCCAACACTTCTTCCCCTTCCCTTCCCTTCCTTCTCTCTCTTTTAAGTTTGCGTGGGGGGCAAAGGCCTTTCGGTCCCCCGATCTACACGTTGTTAGCCGTATTAATGGCAACTGATCTCCCCTTCTTTTCATCCATTTCTTTTCTTCTTCCTCTTTTAATTCCCTTTAGCTCTCTTCTTTCCCTTTCCCTTCCCCCTTTTTTGTTTGGCAAGGGGAGGCAAGAGCTTTGGCCCCCGATCCACAACTTGGCGGGAAAATCGCAACTGATATCCCCCTTCTTTTCTTTTCTTCTTCCTCTTTATTTCCTTCCCTTTATCTCCTCATTTCCTTTTTTATTTCCCTTTCCTTCCTTCTTTTTTTTGTTTGTGCTGAAGGGGGGGGGGGTGCAACAGCCTGGGAGGCAAGGCCCTTTCGGCCTTGATCTCCTTCTTTCCCCCTTTTCTTTTCTGCTTCCTCTTCTTTCTTTCCTCTTTCCCTTTCCCTTCTTTTCCTTCTCTCTCTCTCTCTCTCCCTCCCTCTCTTTTTTTGGAGGGGGGGGGGAGCAAGGCCCCCTGCCCCCTGGATCCGCGCCTGCTCCCTTCCCCCGTGCCACCCCGACTATTCGCCACCAGCGTCGTTCTCTATCTCTCCTTTATCTGATCGACGCCTCCCCTTTCCCGGCCTCTCCCCCTCCTTCTCCCCCATCTCCCTCCCGACCCATGCAACCACTATTCTCCTCTTCTTCTATTTACCTCTCTCGCTTGCTTGTTCCTCTTTCACCGTCACCCCTCTACCCCCTCTCTCTCTCTCTCTCTCTCTCTCTCTCTCTTTCTCTCATGAGTCTTTCATTAGACCTATACACATACCCCCACACACACATTTACTCCACATTCATCATGTCAATGTCCACTCGATCACAAATCCTCTCCACCCCCTCTCCTTCCCCTCCTATTCCAGCTCTCTCTCTCTCTCTCTCTCCTTCTCTTTCTCTCTTTCGCTCTCTCCTTCGTAATATTTTTTCTTCCCACCCCCAGCTCTGAGCGGTTCAACCACCAAATAGAGATGAAACATGCGAATTTCATTTAGTTGCAAGTTACTACGATTTAATAGTTCAGTATTCAAGATATAGACACTCATTTAAAATTATTTAAGTAATCTGACAAATTTTGAGAAGAGTGTTCCAGAGCTGGATATATATGGGGTTATTGTGCACCATCTCCCCTATCTCCTGGTGTAAATAACTAAGAAAAAAGATTGTCGGCGTAAGGTTGGGAGGGGGGTAAAGTTCCCCCTACCCCGCGACCGCTAACCACCAAGGCGGTGATCATTTCCTGAATATTCTGAAATTATCCCAAACTTTGCAGTAATCTGACAAATTTTGAGAAGAGTGTTCCAGAGCTTGACATATATGGGGTTATTGTGCACCATCTCCCCTATCTCCTGGTATAAATAACTAAGAAAACAGATTGTCGGCGTAAGGTAGGGAGGGGGGTAAAGTTCTCCCTGCCCCGCGACCGCTAATCACCAAGGCGGTGATCATTTCCTGAAAATTCTGAAAGTTCGTTGACCTTTTAGTGGTCGCAAAAGTAGCGGTCGCCAAAGTTGGCTCAGTAAAAACTGCCTATCGGGCGGAAACCGGGCAGGGTACGATATGTAGTCTTGAATACCAAAGCTTTTGGAAGAAAGCCGTCTCCAGCTGTCGAGCTTCCAGATCTACTTCAAGGGGATGTCCCAGTTTCTGGGTCTTGCACCATGGTCTTTCTACATCTGTATCTTGCTTGCTGGGTCATATATCAGGATTGTCATATTTGGAGTGTCTACTGGGAGAAGGGTGACTTATATTGCTCCTTCTTCCAGTGTTTGTCAAATCTGGCTTTAAAGCTGTTCACCGAGGTTGCAGATACTACAGACTCAGGGAGGGAGTTCCAGTTGTTGAGGACCCTGTGGCTGAACGAGTCTTGCCTGAGTTTGGTGTTGCACCTGGGTTTGGTTAGTTTGAATGAATGCCCTCTCGTTGTTGAATTGATTGCAGGTGTGAAGAATTGCCAATGGTCTGCATCAACCTGAACACCTGAATCATGTCTCCTCGGCGGCGGCGGTGGCTGGTCGAGCGAGGGAAGCTTCAAACTCTCAAGTCTCTCATGGTAGCTTTGGTGTTTTATCTCTGGTACCATTTTCGTTGCTCTTTTTTGTACTTTCTCTATGGTTTTCTCGTCCTTCACATAGCGAGGGTGCCAGATTACATTGCATATTCCAATATGGGACGAACAAGACCTTTGTAGAGAAGTGGAATTGTTGATCTGTCCTTGCAAGTGAAAGATCTCCGTATGCGAGCTAGTACTCCATTCCCTTTTCTGGCAGCAATTGCAGATTGTTGATGGAATCTGAGCTTCTCATCAATGACCACTCCAAGGTCCTTTTCTTCTTTGGTTTCTGGGATCTTTACACCGTCTAGCTCATATTCCCTTACAAAAAAACCTAATGGTAAATGAATGGTGTTTGAATGGTAGCGTCAATGGTAAATGGTATTTCAATGGTGTTCCAATGGTGGATTCTGTATGGTGAATGGTGTTTCAATGGTGGTGTACGATGGTGAGTGGTGTTTCAATGGTAGAGTTTGTATGGTGAATGGTGTTTCAATGGTAGAGTCTGTATGGTGAATGGTGCTTCAATGGTGGAATTATATGGTGAATGGTGTTTCAATGGTGGCGTCTGATGGTGAATGGTGTTTCAATGGTGGAATCTTCACGGTGAATGGTGTTTCTGTGATACATGTCTTTGTTAAATGGTGTTCCAATGGTGGCGTCTGATGGTGAATGGTGTTTCAATGGTAGAGTCTGTATGGTGAATGGTGTTTCAATGTTGGAATTGTATGGTGAATGGTGAAATCTCTAAGTGCTAGACAAACAAAATACAATGATAAACAATTACATATCAAACAAAACAAAAATTCACTTAAACACATAAATTACAATACATATGAAATATACATCAATGTGAAAAGAGTAAGTTAATCAAAAGACGTTTTACTGTGGAAATACCGACATCCATCTGGGGCCCGTTTCATAAACCATTTGACTTACTATAACAAATTTGATATCTATAACAAATCTAATTACGACTATGGCAATCTCTTATAGAAGTGCAAATCTGTTCATGAAACTAATAATTGTCCGGACACCCAACCCACCATCTATTTTTCCATCTAAACAGTACTTTTTTTCTTGATTGGAAAGGGTCTTTAATCACTGTGTTGAGTATTTAAAAATTACCTTCATTGTTTAAAGAAAAATTGTTGAATTGAAATAAACAGTAAGTGATTCATGTGCATTGGTTGCTATAATTGCCAGCTAAACAAAAGGGTCTTAATTAATAACAATACAAATTATTATCTAGAAATTGTTTTCAGTGTTGACAGAATTAAGACATCTTTTCATTGCCAAAATAAAATCATGCGCATTGATTGCTATATTGCCAGTCTACTATTTCTTGATTGTCTTATATTTTGTCTCAATTGACATTATTGAGGCTCGTATTATTTGATTAACTAATGTAAAATATACAAACATGCACTATGTGGAATTACCACATCTTACTAATGCCAAGAATCTTGTATGAAGCTAATGATGTGACAATTGTTTTCATGATGCATTGCTTCCAGGGGCGCGGCGATTTCTTTTCATGACCAGGGGGGCCGGGGGTACGAGATGCGAGGGACGAGGGAGCAGTACGTGGCGCAATGAGCAAAAACGTTTGGGGCAGAAAAAAATCCGCATCACCACCATGCACTCTTACATGTTACATGCAGGCCCCGCAGAACGTTTTTCAAAGTGGGGGGCTAAAGTATTTACGATCAGGTAGAGCAAAGCAAGCGAAGCAAGTGGAGCGTAAATTGACGTGGGGTCCAGGGGGCAAAGCCCCGGCGGGGGTCAAGGGGTGAGACCCATGATCAGCTCAGGGGTTTTAGGCATTTAATTAAGGTCAGATGAGCATCCAGGGGGCAGAGCCCCCGGAAGCTCAAGGGTTTTAGGCATTTAATTACGGTCAGATGAGCATATTCTTATACCTTGTGAGACTGGCATGCAGATCACTAATTGGAGTGGGGTCCAGGGTGCAGAGCCCTCAGAAGCTCAGGGGTTTTAGGCATTTAATTACGGTCAGATGAGCAACCAGGGGGCAGAGCCCCCGGAAGCTCAGTGAAAAATCATGCCATCATGCATTTTGTTTGGGGGAACTGCCCCAAGCCCCTCCCCTATCAGTAGGCCTACGCAAGTGCGAGGGAGCATAGTGAACAAGAGGGGTAAAGGTGACGGAAGTGAATACCCCTCAGTCCTCACAGGTTTTTGAAGTTTTTGTATTAAAAATTACATTCCTTAGCAAAACTATAGTATAAAAACAAGCAATATACTTTTTCACACTTCACTTTTCTTGGTATTTACTTGTACATTTTGAAGGATATTATGAGAGGAAGCATAGCTCCCGAGCGAGAAGATTTTTGCAAATTTTTATTTGTCTAAACGCTGCACTCTTGGGCCCTCCAGAGCCTAAAAGTGTGTTGCAACCTTTAGTATTTGCTATACATTTTTTGGCACTTTTTCAAATTTTCAGGGGGGAATGATTCCCCCCTAAAAAAATTGAGGGGGACCCCGGATCGCCGCCCCTGATTGCTTCTCATAATAGTGTGAGAAAAAAATGAAATAAAACAATATACAATCTTTAATACATGTATAACATGATCTTGTATCTATGTATTTCTGTTGTCTAAGACAATTTTGTAAGTTTTGGGAGAGAAACAGGAGGAAGAGATAAAAAGGAGAGAAAATGTCTTAATTACTCATGAGAAATTCCAAGATTAGATGAAGCAAGATAAATGAGTGATGGCTTGGAGAGAAACTTTGAATCTATTCAGAGTTGTGATTTTTGAGCAATTAAAGTATAAATAAGAATGAGGGAAGAGATCCTGTTGAGCAAATCTTTAGAATAGTGGAGGAAGAGATGTGTGACAATAAAACAGATTGTTATATGTTCAGGACGTTTGACATGAGGGATAATTATTCATCATATTTTATCTTTAGTTCTTATCACATCATTCTCTAGTTTTACACTTTCATCCTCCATCTCGTAGCATTTTTCCCCCTTAAATCTCTTCATCTTCTATCTCTATTTTATTTTGTCAGCTCTCCTTACTCATTCTTCAAACAATGGCCTTTGTATTTTATCTTTTTTCCATTACGATCTGCAAATCTAACACCATGAATGAGTATAATAGAGAACGTTAATTCGAACCTGTGCATTGGTGCAAGTACAGTGCGTCGGCTGCTAGCGTTTCGCATGGTGGCGTTCAGACGTTAGCGGCGCTCTTGCTCTCTTTTCCATCCCATCGTCCCTTGCGGTAGCCGGTAGGCTATTTGAACTACTATTTGAACTTCGTCCGTGCTTGAAATGGCTTTAGATCCTACGTAGAAATCCCGTAAGTACATGTCATATTTATTCCCCAATACGAAGAATAATATTTATATCTATGTGCTCTTTTATATTTGAATACTTTTCCGGCGGTTAAACAAAGATTGATTATGAGAGCTCGTGTGCGAGTGACTGTCCAATATTAATTTCGTGCGCCAGTATAGTAGGCGAGTCGAGAGCGGAAGCTGCCTGTAGCGCCCGGGCTAGACCCGGGCATTATTGTATAAGTCCATACTGTCATTCGATGCTGTTAATTATATCCGGAGTTGGCTGTCGGATTTAATAAACTTAGGGGCGGGCATCACCTACAACATGTAGATCTAGATCAAGAAATTGAACATAATTTTCAATGTTGGTAAAATAGTAATTTTAGTAAAGACAATATCCAAATTAAATTAGCACGATTAATTCTGCAAATGCTCATCAATCATCAATGTTTAAATGATCATGCTCATTCTATTCTATTTCTAGACTAAAGATTTAATTCCCTCTCTTTGATGATCATGCTCATTTTGTTATTCTAAGGATTTAATTTCCTCTCTTTAAGTTTTACAGGAAAATGTACAGAAGAACTTGTGGCAGTACCAAATGCTTGCCCTCTTTGAGTTTGTGCTTGAAGCAAGAATGTCCTGGAGAAAACAGACCACCACAAGACTAATGAGAAGGTAAACATGTTTTACCTTTGATTTTTAACTTGATCTGTTTAGTTTGTCAAGTGAAAGGAAATTTTGAAATGAGTGAGGTCAACGTCAAGGCCAAGTTGGAGGCAGATGCAAAGGGCCGGTTTGAGAAGTATCCATTCAGGGGTGGCTAAGTTATGCGTACATCAACATGTATACTAACAAGTTGCTGTAGATTTTATTTAAAATGTATTTTAACTTCCAATATTTTTTTTTTAGAATTAACATTTGAAGGTCATGTAGAAGGGGGTCCAATACATGAAATGGAATGGCAAGCAAAAGAAAAATAATTGATCTTCCAATTTTGCTGAAAAAGTAAACATTGAAGACAACTGAAGTAATAAATAATGCTTTTTAATTTGTATTTTCTTACATATTCAGTTAATATTTATTGAATTGTTTATAATTCTGTTCCAGGGATTGAGAAAGAGGAGATCATGGGGTGCCTCAAGGTTCCAGTTTTGATGTTCTGCCCTTACCTCGAAGCGATGGCCCCTTGTGTCTGACAATATAGGAGCAATGCAGAATGGACTGGTAATTCATAATGAATATTACAATATTTTTCAATAAAGTCTGGGAAAGAATTTAGAAACAGAGATAACCTCATAACATGTGAGTCTGTCATGGCATTAAGGTTAAGACGACATTTGCTCCTGCAGCGACTGCTCCAGGCTTTATATAGTCAAAAGTGTAGGGTTGGGCTGAGGGTTGTAATTGAGATTGAGATGGTTTAGAGTAAGGGTTAGTCTAGTTTTGGGTCCAGGGATGAAGTTCAGTATTTGGTTTAATAGTGTAGGAAATTGACGTGGAGCAATTGTCTCGGGAGCAAGTGTCGTACAACCGATTTTCCAGCAATCCATGTGCTGGTGGAGCTGATTGTATCTTGCTCATCATTGGCAGTTTGAAAATCTTCCTCTGTATTGTGATAGCAGCAACATGATGAAGAGTGGAAGGGAAAATAGTATTCAACACTTCTTTCTATCATTTACAATAGCTTTAGTAAAGTAATAAATACACTGACCTGCAGTTTGCAAAAATGTAGCACTATATTAACAATTAAAAGAAGTAACCGCTTTTACGACATGCTCTATTGGCAATTGTTTACTGGTTATGTTGTAACACAAAATGAATTCTTAACCTTAATCCTGGATCCATTGCTAAACATAATGTCAACCCTTATATATTAAACATTGCCAGTCTGCCAGACCCAAAGTCAGGTTACCCTATTGTTCAAAGTTGATATTTTATTGCACCTTTACTGAAAGTTCAAAAATTTCTGCAAAACCGTACCCGATGTTCACTTTATAATTATTATTGTACACTGCTTTCATGAACATGCCATAAGTGTGAAATCATTGTATGTCTCTATATACAAACAGGTGCCTGTACATGCAATGCATTTCATGCAAAGGAAGAGTAGCATGAGAAGCTCATGAGGATATAGAAGACAGGACAAGGACCTTGCTGTCTAAAGCTCAGAGGCCAGATGACAGTGTCTGAAGTAAGTTGCCCCATAGAAGAGCATGAACTTTCAAATGCAATTGTCAACCAACACACCATTGCCACCTGCAACCCATCCCACTTTCACAATATATTCTCTAAACAGCAGTAACCTAAGTTCAACATTTGGATTAGTGATTAAGAAAGGCTACAGAAAATTGGTAAATCTCCTTTTTCATACTCTTATAGCAGATTATTTTTGGGGAGGGCAGTCAGCCTAGCAGTTTAGGGTCTAATTATCTCATATGGCTATGTCCTGGCTGTCCTGGAGGTATTTGCCCCAGAAGTGTGATAAAGAAAAATATGTCTGTGTACTAAAAGTAAAACAAAAACAAATCATTAGACACATTTTGGTTGTTAACAGCTCAAAACTTAAAACTCGTATCAGAATGAGGTTTTTACACCGTAAAGTTGAAGGACGTAAAATTTATTTGGAGTAAATTCTATCATTTCTATGACATTTCTATGAATGCTTCTTTTAAAACAATGGTCTGAATGTTTAATTGGATCTTTGACACAGACATGTAGTATATTAGTCATAAAAGGCATATTTGGCAATATAGTAATTTCATTTCAGACCATAAAGAGAAGTACATGTATTATTACAAGCATGAAAAATAAGAAATGTACTCCTGTCAAGCTAACAGTATGTTTAATTGTTTATATAAAATTAATAGCCCTTTAAAGATTACTAGAAGTAGAAGAATAAGAAGAAGAAATACACTGATAATGTTAGGTTTTTTCATCTTAAAGTGCTTGTACAATATTTGAAAATGGTTAATTTTTGTTCAATTAACATTTTATTCAGGAACAGCCGGCTTGTCAGAATTGGTTACTAAGATGCAAGTGGACTTGTCTGAGGTAGGGGCTGAAGAGGAGCAGTCAGCAGAAGGAGCATGCGACTTTAAAACAATGCGGACTCCTCTCCCAAGTTCATCTCAAATCACATGGCTCTTCAGGAGATTATCTGTTGTAATCATTCAAAAATCAGATTCCAGTGCTTGTATAAAGGTGTGTAAGTTTCACCTTTATTTTTCAAAATCGTAGATGGTACAGGTAAATCTCAGATGCAGCAAAATCGCCTATACTAAGTTGTTAACATAGAAAATGTATGACACTTTCCTTAGTGCTGCTGCCGAGTCATCTGAAGTTCATTGAAAAAGAAAAGAATTTACAGACTTCTTGCTCACGTATGAAATGAGTGCTGTTTCTCAAAAGAATTTGTAAGTTGTTTCATTTGAAATTCTTCGAGATCAAATCTTCTAAACATTAAGACCTATTTATTTTGGATTAAGCAGGATATTGACTTGTACTAAAAATTGTGAGTATGGTAATTGATCCACCAGTAGATCCAAGACCACATATGACAGAATAAAAACTTTTTTTGTGCAAGCACTTTCTTAAATTGTGTGATTTCATGGTTTTAACGCATCCAGGAGGAAAATTATTTCAAGGCAAAATGGATCATTATTTCCCTCATCAAATCGGCAACTACTAATTTTTCGATATTTTAAAATCATAATAGGGGAAATATTTAGTAAGTTAAAGTTAAGAAAACCATTTATCGGTTTGTGATACGGTCAAATGATAGAGAAATTGATGCTCTTTCTCCTTGTACACTTAATATAACTTAAACAGTACTATCAGTAGGCTTACGGTTGCACCGTGTGAGAGAGGAAAGGATTGGGAGTCGTGAAAAGGACTGTCTGTAATCTTTTTTTGAGTGTGTGTGTAATCCTGAAAAGGACTGTTGGTAATCTTTCTTGAGCTTATAGTTCTAAAGAGAACTATAGCGCCGGTTGGAGAGGGTGGGTAGTAGGAGGGCTCGACCTTTCGAACAGGTTGACTATCCATCGTCAGGAGTGTGACGACGGATAGTCAACCTGTTCGAAACGTCAAGCCCCTCCTACTACCCATCCTCTCCAACCGTCGCTATAGTTTTTGTTAGAACTATAAGATCAAGAAAGATTACCAACAGTCCTATTCAGGACTACACACACATTCAAGAAAACAAGATTACCAACAGTCCTTATCAGGACTCCCCAATCCCGCCCCCCCCCTCCTCTCACATGGTGCAACCGTAAGCCTACTGTATATCTACATCACCATGCAAGCTGATACTTATAAGCAGCATTAATATAACTTGTTATATTGCTCAAAAGTAGGCCTACCAAATCAGTGAAATCACATATATATACATGGGCAATGGTCCTTGATGGGTTCAACTTTATTGGCAAACGGAAGAGATGTGTGCATGAATAACTTGAATGACAACATTTTTATTTCTTTTACCACTGTGCAGGCATAAAAAGTCAAATTATGAAGGTATTTTTGTTTATGTATCCCAGCATAGAAACAGAAGCATCTGGAAATATTTGCCATATTGCTGGTTATTCATGTAAATTTTAAGTGTATTTGATATTACTTACTGGACAAGGTAAATTTATACTTTTTTAAATGCATATTAACAAGACTCATTAGTACAATGTGTTTTAGCCGCATAAATATAGTTCCTTGCTTTTATTATTATATCTATATATTTTTTTGAAATGTACATAAGTCTGATGGTCATGCATCCAAAGTACATGTGTGTGTGATTTTACTGCATTACTTTGCTACAGATTTGAGGAATACAGTGTGATGCAGTTTGTAATACCCGTTATCGACTCGTTGTTCACTTTTATGGTAATCACAAATTTATGATGCATCTGTTTTCTTAAAATACTTTCTGTAATTTGTTTTAATAGACATATTCTAAAAGTCGTGATTTCCATGATGTGCCAAAGACTTCAAAGCTACAGTAAATCAGTAATTATAGATATTTTTGACAGAAACCACAAAGATTTTGTTTTTGTTATACTGTTCATCTGTCACACTTTCATGCAGGAACTATAGGGATATGTATTGGTTTGCAGTATGATTACTTCAGTTTTTATTGGTATCTGAGCAGCAATTTGTGAGTGGTCCCTAAGTGTGATTGGCTCATTGTACTTGTTTGTTAATCACAATTTATTACTACCGGTATTCCGGTACTAGAATAATGATGCAGCTGTGGTTCTTTTTTCAATACTCAATTTTTTAAACATATTTGAAAAGACTTTTATACTTTTATTCATGTACCAAAGACAAGTTACAGTGTTATTGTGAGCCATGCACGGCCATGTACTCTCTTATTTTGTAGGAAATTAAATAGTTTTATGTTGTTGACTACAAATTTGCACTTTATAGTATTATCTTTTAACAACTATTTGTATCTGACTTGAAGTCATTTGTTGGATGACTGGAATGTACCAAAGTCTGCATAAATGGCCGGTGGCTGGTAGTTTAGCAGTTCGTAAGTGGTATCATTCTAACCTAATATACCATTTAATACTCACCATTTACATGTAGGTGCCATTAGCATACCATTCACAATCCACATTGTTCTCCCATAGGTCTACTGTTATCATTCACCGCAACAACTGGCATAGCATAATATTCTCTATCTACCATTTATTGTTGCATACCATTGGTAAACCATTCACCAACCACCACTGACATACCATTGGCATACCATTCACTAGTCGCCATTGGTCTTTCCATTGGTATACCATTCACTGTCCACCATTAGTGTACCATTGGCACACCACTCACCGAACACCATTGGCCTACCATTGGAGAATGGTGAATGGTATACGAGTGGTAGACCAGTGGTGGGTGGTGTATGGTAATTCAATGGTAGGCAAATGGTGGATGGTGAATGGTACGTCAATGGTAGGCCAATGGTAGGCCAATGGTGGATGGTGAATGGTACGTCTATGGTAGGCCAATGGTGGATGGTGAATGGTAGGCCAATGGTGGATGGTGAATGGTAGGCCAATGGTGGATAGTGAATGGTAGGTCAATGGTGGGCAAATGGTGGATGGTGAATGGTAGGCCAATGGTAGGCCAATGGTGAATGGTGAATGGTAGGCCAATGGTGGATGGTGAATGGTATGTCAATGAAAGGCCATTGGTAGATGGTGAATGGTATGTCAATGGTATGCCAATGGTGAATGGTACAAAATTTGCATATTTCATATTCAAATTTCAATGGTGTAAATGGTACCATTCATCTACCATTGGTGATTATGCAAATGAGCGTCCAAAAATTATTATTAGGTTGAATGGTATTTCACTGGTAGATGAATGGTACCCAATGGTATGTTGCGGCGTAATCTCAATGGTATCCGAATGGTATTTAAATGGTGTTTGTGAATGGTATCCGTATGGTATTTTCAATGGTACTTCCGAATGGTATACCATTGGTATACCATTGAGCATTTTTTTGTAAGGGTTCCCTTCGTGGATTGCCTGCCCCTAGGTGCAGGGTCTTGCATTAAGTATGCATTGAAGTGGAGCTGCCATTTCTCTGACCATCCCTCAAGTTTCTGTACGTCTCTCTGCAGGGTGCTGTAGTCTTCCTCAGACGTAGCTTTGCCATACAGTTTGGTATCATCTGCAAAGATTTTGACTGCTGTCTCAATCTCGTCAGGAAGGTCATTTATGTAGATGACAAATAGAAGTGGTCCGAGCACGCTCCCTTGCGGTACTCCACTGGTAACTGGGGTCCAATCTGACATGTTGTGGTTCACGACCACTCTCTGCTTTCGTTCGGTGAGGAAGTCTTGGATCCATGTTCTGATAGGACCAGAGATTCCGTAGGCCTCGAGCTTGTTTATTAGACGCTGGTGTGGAACAGAGTCGAAAGCCTTCCTAAAATCTAGGTAGACTATGTCAATGGACTCCCCCTTGTCGATCAAGTCCGTCCATGCTTCCATGGCACAGAGCAGTTGTGTCATGCAGGACCTTCCGGGACAAATCCATGCTGATCGCGATGGTCACTGAATAGGTCATTGGTCAGCATATGGTCAGATACTTCATCTCTTATCAGTGATTCCATGACTTTGCAACAGACAGCGGTGAGACTTATTGGTCTGTAGTTGCTAGGATCTTTCTTGCAGCCTTTCTTGAATATTGGAGCAACATTGCTTTGCTTCCATCTAGTTGGTAGTTTACCTTCTTCTAAGGACTTGTTGTAAATTATGGAGAGAGGTAGGCAGGTTGCTGGGGCTGTTTCACGGAGTAGGCATGGATATAGTTGTCCGGTCCGGCACTCTTATATTTTGACAAGTTTTTAAGCTTGCGTAGAACATTATCTGGGGTAATAGTGACAGTCTCTACTGGTGCTCCTAGGTATTTGCTGACAAGAGTGGGAATATGTTCTTTGTCTTCATCGGTGAATGTTGTTGCAAAATATTTGCTCAGAATATCTGCTTTCTCTTTGTCGTTGCTGGTCACTTGACTATCTCCCTTCATTAGGTCTCCAATCTGGCTTCGTGAGTTCAATCTCCCATTTGTGTATTTCCAGAAGGCTTTGGGGTTGGTTTTGATATATTTGGCAATATCTCTCTCAAAGTCTAAGCAGAGTTCAAAGTCTAAGCATCTTTGATTGGCATTGTCGAACGCGACGAATCTGAGAGGTTCAGAGACTCTAGAATTCCTTCATCAGGCTACGACCCTTAATTTATATTAAGAAATAAAAACATTTGAGACGATGGCGTTCAAAATAGCAAGGTGTATCACACCATGGAAAAGCAATTGCATGTTTTCATCTCCTAACCAGGTAACTGCGGTAGACAAGTAACTTTTTTTCCAATGTGCATTAATTTTGTCATTACATGCATATCATAATTCATATGCATGCTTGCTCAACTCAACTCGGACTGACTAGCCGTATTCCCCCGCAGCTGGGGGCAGGCAAGTCATTCAAGTTGTGTAGCTATAGGTCACTTTATATGTTTCGTAGAGCCGTGCGTGTAGATCTAATTAATGTAGTTTCTGATTAGAAATGTGTTATTGCTCGTGTTACAGTGGCCAATCCTAGTGTCATGTCCCCGGTGGGGTCACTCCCCCGCAGAGGGTGACACGTATGACCGTTACCACAAATGCAAATAACCCCCTTTTGCGGTCAATTAGAAAGACATTTTGTGAAATTTAACCCCCTTTTTTACGTCAAAACAAGGACAAAATCGTGGAATACCCCTATTTATAAGATTGTAAGGACTATTTCGCAAATTTACCCCTATTTTACCAAATTTCAAGGACAAGACATTTATACATTTTGACTCGACTCGGCTCCGAGAATTTTTCTTCCCGGTTTTCTCTTTTCCCTTTTCCTGACCCCCATTTATCAATTTCGAGGACACCTGTGCAGCCCTATTTTCTATATTTCGAGGAATATTTTGTCCGCGGACATTGCTTGAAATTGACCCCTTTTTCCGTGATTTTGGTAACGGTCATGCGGTCCCTAATTAGTCACATTGAGTGACCCCACCGGGGTCATGTCATAACTTTTATAAAAGTTTCTTGATCTATTGGAGTATTGGGCATTGACTTGCCGCTAATAAAAAGTTATATTAATGATAATATATGAAATGATGATATAATTATAAGGATTAGATCTAGATCTAAGCCTTTAACTTTTAAGGCCTAAGTTAGCCCTAAGGGGGTGCCATGTCATGTGCCTCTTTCTTTGGCAGGGTCTATAGACTATATATGCCAAGGTTGTGCCATGTGGATAATGTGTTTGTTGTTTCCTCATAATTGAGTTCTTGATTTTTATATTGTTGTTTCCTCGTAATTGAGTTCTTGATTTTTATATGACCGAAAGCTAGAGCCTAGACTAGGGTCTATACTATCTAGTAAAGTAGTATCTAGTTAGTCTTAGTCTGATTAAGTGCATTAATAGACCGGAAGCTCGATCAGTCTTAGCCTCTTGTCGATGGCCCTGGCGGTGTTGGAGTCCGTAAATTCTGGCTCGCTTCGCTCGCCAGATACGAGGCGCTTGCGCCGAGGGCCTCTTAACAAGTGATCTGAATTTCTTATGTTTTTCCTTGTTTGGCGAATATTCCGACCCAACTAAAGTTCGGTGAAAATCATCCAATCAGAGAGAGCTACTATGACGTAATATCTACCGCTCTGTGCGGATTTCCTCCGCGAGAGCAGTGAGACTGGCCGGGTCTGTGTTGGGCAATCGCTGCGATGGTTACATTATTCACGTATACATGCATAATTCAGTAGGAAATCGGGTCTCATGAATATATAATTAAGATCACTTGTTAAGAGGCCCTCGGCGCAAGTCGTTTCTGGCTCGCTTCGCTCGCCAGAATTTACGGACTTCAACAGCGCCAAGAGGCTAGATCAGTCTCTGATATCGAGTCTATCGACGGTTGTTCCGCTGAGATTACATCTGGCTCCTCTGACGGCTCGGTGTAAAAATGTCAGAGGAAAAAATGTCAGAGGTAAAAATGTCAGAGGTAAAAATGTCAGAGGTAAAAATGTCAGAGGTAAAAATGTCAGAGGTAAAAATGACAGAGGTAAAAATGTCAGAGGAAAAAATGTCAGAGGTAAAAATATCAGAGGTAAAAATGTCAGAGGAAAAAATGTCAGAGGTAAAAATGTTAGAGGTAAAAATATATAAAAAAGCATGTTACAGGTTGAACAGTGGTAATGGTTGTATATTAGGCTTATCGAAAAGATATAACGAAGGATTCTCTGTACACTGAGCAAACTTCTGGAAATAAGAATGTCTAAAATCGAGTAGTTTGGTCATGAATTATAGGCCGAGTTGTGGCTCGATGGTGTAAATTAAAAGAAAAGTCATCACAGCCCCCCCCCCCCAAGAAAAGAGGATAAGATATCACGCTGTGAATCCTCACCCCCCACACACACCGTCCCTTCTGAAGATTGATGGACATTTTAACAGCGTGGCAATGACTACTATAAAATGTAATTTCCTACAAATGCATATTTCCAACAATTTCACTTTCTTGTTGGCTTGATAATTTGATACAAAGCAGAAAGCCGCCCATGTTACATCTAATGCTAACCGCACCGTCACATTCCAGAGAAGCGCGCGCTTTGCAAAGAGTTGATCGTCGATCACTGTTGCGGTATAAATAGTCTGGGAGAACATCAATAAGCAGCTTTGATACTCTGATACAAAGCAGAAAGCCGCCATTTATGTTACATGTACATCAAATGCTAACCGCACCATCACATTCCAGATAAGCGCGCGCTTTGCAGAGGTTCTGTTTAAGCTACATCGTTCTATAATTATTTGCTGTGAGAGATCAAACTCTGAAATTGACAAATATTTATTCATGAGTAACATATCAGAAACATAGTTTACTGTACACATTTATAGCATCATGATACTGCTTGTATACATGATAATATTGTTTGAAGGATATTTGGTGCAGGATTTATAAAAGGTGTGCTGGCATACACTGTATACGACAGTTTCCAGCAGGTACATATTCGTACAAGTCTACACATTAAACAAAATGCATCATGAATTTGGCAGAAAAAACAGTTGAAATTGAGGGACTTAAATTGTATTTCTCACACGTTTCTTAATCACAAACATGATTTTTTTTTTAAATATAAAGTTACACAGTGTTATGGTCGAAAGCACATGACAAAAATACCTGGGTAGAAATGTCTCAAGCGACGTTTACCACTACTGTCTTGTAGGCCCACTATCTGACATTCTTCAAGCGAAGCTTTGATATTGTTTATTAAACTTTTGTACCGGTAACAAAGCATCCATGTTTTTTATTAATGTTTTCTTGTCATAACAGTCTTTGCTGGGATGGACATGAAGATGGGTCTAATTACTGAATTTGTGGAATTTCTGTGCGATCTTTATAACTGATTCCCTGTTTTATCTCATTCAATCTTAATATTCTATGTACTTAGGCCCAATTCCTCAAAACCAAATAATCATTAAAACATCAACCAATTTAAAATATCGAAAAATGATATACTAACCTGATCACAAAATATAAGTTTCAAATTTATTTTCCACATTGTATTATTGTATTATCCTCAGGACATGTACGAAGTACAATACACAGTCGTTTATAAAATATAATTTCGACTAGCCCAGTAGCTTTCGTCTCGACATTTTGTGTGATAAAGTGCTGAGATATTATGACGGCACAAATTTGTACCCCTAGATCTACATTTTTTTTGTGTACCTGACATTTTTTGTGTGTCTCTGACATTTTTACCTCTGACATTTTTTCCTCTGACATTTTTACCTGGCACCCCTCTGGCCGCCTGGGGAATGTTGACAAATGTCAGTTTTATTAAAGAATGACCCATACCAGACGGTTATTTCTGTCCAGTCTTGCATATGAGATTCTTTTAAGACGGAGGAAGATCTACTGAGGCTTCTGCAACATAAGGCTCCACTGAAGTTGAAAGCATCTACATCTACACTGACTACAGCTCTAAGTCTAAATCAACCATTTTGAGTGCACCACCACACTTTTTACTTATTGAATAATGAATATTAAGAAGGACAGTTTCGCAGCCACACCCCGCACAGGGCACAAAAGCACCGCACAAAAGCACCGCACGAAGTACGAAGATATTTGAATAAGAAGCCGGTACTCAACTAGAAGAAGAAGAAGAATCTATGCCTATGGAAAGACAAGACAAGACTAGTGACAGCAGTAATTCAGATTTACGCACTAACATGGGGAAGGTTGGCAAATTTCATTTAATTATTAAAGGGATCCCAATACCCATTATTATTTCTGTTTATAGTAGTAATATATAGAGTATAGTAGCTCTACCGCCTGAATAATAAATTACTGTCTCCATTCATGAGAATAAATGGCCGTGTCCAAGGTATTTGGTCTTTTTGTGTACCCCATATGTTACCTTGAAGTTTTAATGAAATGCTGAACATGATTAATATAAAAAAGTATTTCATTCTTGGTATTTCCTTGGATCCAATCTATATCAGGGCCCTGTCTTATATAACCAGTTGCAATAAATCACAACTTAATTGCGATTGATATCAATTGCAACTATGTACATGTATATACGAGATAGGGGGCTGCAAACTTGTGATTGATTAGAGAACTTGCGATTGATTCAGATCAATCGCACGTCTTTATAAGACGGGGCCCAGGGCTGTCAAATTTGATAATGTTTGATGGAGTGGGGAATATATATATGGGACAAAAGAATATACGTGTAGACTTAAATCTTAGCCTAAATTTAAGCTTATCAGTTCTGTAAACTCAAGCTTGTATGGACATTGATAAGTATGCTTGAGACTTTGAGAACAAATGGTGAACATGACAAACAAATACTCAAAGTTAAATTTGCATATATACCGGTATGCTTCCTGTTCAGTGTTGAAAAAAGTTAGACTTTGCTCTACAAACGTTTGTTGGTTTGCCCAATTTTTGTTATCAACCAGGTCATGTCAAATGTTATAATTGGAGAACAATCAGGTTCAAATTAATGCAAAATTAACTTTATTAGAATTAAATGATGGGGAAACAATAATATTAATGTTCTGTGTGGATAAACTGCATAGTTAAACCTGCCTCTTTCTTTCAAAATATTGACATTGAAGGTTGGTCCCTACCATATCATATCTAAATAATATGATTGAGACATGTCTGTGAAAACTCAATCATACACATGAACACACACACAGAGTTTTTAAAATAAAAGAGTGGCAATAACATAGTAAAGAATGAGGTGATTTAAGGCTTCTACGTGCAGCAGAAGGAAAAATAAATAAATTAAATGGGGGGGGGGAGGAAAATGCAGTGTGTGTGTGTGTGTGTGTGTGCGAATTCTACAAGATTATGGAAGGTATGTACTATGTTCATGTGCAGTGATTGTGCAAAGCTCATGTTACAAGCTCTTCCGCTTTGTAATGAAATTTAAGGAAGAATTCAAAGGTACATTACACATTATTACACATCATGTCAAATTGCCGACAGCAGGTACACACTCCTCCATATCATAACTTCCTTTATTATGTGATTAATATCTAATGTTAATTCATTTGTTTCTCTGATTTCTAATCATTTGTTGGGTCATTATCACTTTCAATTTAGAAATTACTCAAATTAGTAAAGTTCAGAAAATCTATACTCAAATAGACTCATTATGTCATGTTAAAATTTTTCTCTTTAAAAATAAAATCTCCACTGTATTCATTACAGCTATCAGTGCGATGTTTATCAGGGACACCACCGTGCTCCAGTAGCAACCCTTCAGATAAGTTTGATAACTTGAAAGCAGTGAAGACACCTATGCTCCCTCCTGACACCTATAAGGGAAAGAAAGTATTTGTGACGGGAGGAGGAACAGGACTGGGAAAGGCCATGACAAGAATGTTGTCTCAACTTGGAGCTGAGGTTGCCATTGTCAGCAGGTATATAGAGTGACTGGAGGCTTAATACTGCTAATGAACATTTATAATATACTAACTTGCAACAAATGCTAGTGGATAGGACAATTTTATTTCAGACCATCTTTAATGTGATCGAGCAAGTTATTCCAGTTTGCATTCTCAGTGGAGGCTAATCAAACTGTTATTTCAGGAAATGTTGGGAAAACTTAGCTGCCATATTGGGCAAGTTTAGAATAAATTTGTAGGCTATAATGCCCTTTTTTCAACGAGTCCCGTGTTGTAGTATGTACTCTTTGTATTTTGTTGTGTTATCAACTGAATGACAGGCTTCTTTTTACAAGAATAATATCAGTAGCCCATCTAAGGGTGAAGAATATGTGAGGCGGGCACAGGGGGCATGTACCCTTCAACCATACTGCATCTGCTATATGTTTAATATTCACCATAGATCTCCCCGCTCTCTCTCTCTCTCTCTCCCTCTGTCATGCCACCATAATCATAATAACATTATGTTTCCACAAATTTAGTCCTTGTGCAGTAGTCCTCTACCCACATTTTACATTGATTAGGTTTTTTAAATTCCATCCAATTGCAGATCTCCAGATGTTCTGAAGAGCACATCAGAAGAGATCTCAGCGGACACCGGAAACCCTGTCCATCCAATCCCTGCTAACATACGAGATCCTGAAGCTGTTAAATCCTCAGTAGATCAGTTTGTAGAGATCTGTGGAGGGCTTCCAGATGTCGTCATCAATAATGCTGCTGCTAACTTTATAGCTCCCTCAGAACGTCTATCTCCCAATGCATGGAAGACAATAGTTGATGTTGTACTACATGGTACAATGTATACAACCCTGGAGATTGGAAAGAGACTTGTTGAGCAGCAAAAAGGTTTGCCAAAATACAAGTACCGTAAATCTCTGTGCCGCCGAAAAAAATTGAAAGTCGGGGGTGCGTTTTTTTTTTTAAAGTTTCGATTTATGCCCCTCCACCTGACACTATGCCTGGCAATGTCTCCCAGCTCAGTAATCGGTGTGTTGACTCACCACTCGGAAACTAGAACAACACTCAAATTTGTCTGTCATCTTGGTTTGAAATAGATCTCAATATGTAGTTTATAATAATAATTCCTCCAATTTTTCTTCTATTACACATGGCATACCACAAGGTTCTATCCTAGGTCCCCTACTGTTTTAATTTACATTAATGATCTTACACATTCTTCTAAAAAACGACATTGTTACTATTATTTGTGACAAGTTCACAAGCACAAATCGGCGCCTTCAACTGCATCTCGCAGTTAAATGAAAGTCCTTCCCCGCATGGGTTTTTTAACACAGCCCTGGCTCCCAAAAAAAAAAATAGGGGTGCGTCTTATACACAGGTGCGTCTTATACACGGAGATTTACGGTATACTAATTATCTATTACATTAAAGTAATGATCCCCTGTATAAATAGTTAATAATACTGAATGTTGTTTGATGCTTGTTGCAGGAAATCAACAATCAAGCGCAACAATCATATGGAACGAGAACTCTTGAACATTTGCTTTCGCCATATCTGTAGCAAGAAACTTTGTAAAGAAAATTAAATAGATTTTTTGTTGTTGGAACAATCTTAATTTGCAAAAGTTTTTGGTCTTACATTAATTTTTTGTAATTATGAAAATTAAACTATAAATGTATATTCCTGCATTGCTAAAAACAAAGGACTAATTTCGTCCCAATCAGAGTAAACATTGCTTTTAACTTTTTTACTCTTCTTTTGTTCAAAAGAGATACAAAAATTAGTTTATTGAGACTCATATTCAGTATGAGTTCTTTCGTAATTTAAACTCCTCCCCCTCTACCCTCTCCGTATCTAGAAATTATACACAGACTATCTTCCTTAAAATACTTTTTGTATTTATGTACATGTTTGTGGAATAAAAATGCTACCAAATGTTTTTTTTTATAGAATGAATATGTCATTACAGAGAAATTAATCCAAGATTATACTTTATTTATTTTCAGGTGCCAATTTCTTGACCATCAGCACCACATATGCAGCCCTAGGATCTCCTTTTGTGACTCCCAGTGGTGCTGCTAAGAGTGGACTTGAGAATGTTACTAGGTTAATTAGCTAGTCTAGTGCTCCAGTAGATATATAAGTTTAAACAGACAAAACTGGATTGGGGTTATGTATGATACTGATATGTAGAGTGAATTAATTGCTGATGAAAATAAGTAAAGATTGAATACTCAGTTTTTGTAAATTTACACCCCTTGTTTAAAGGTAAAGACCAGTTTTGGAAACGCCCCCATAAAAATGAAATGGAAGCTCTCATTACCAATCGTGTGAAAGAATATGTTTTGATTAATACGTGATGATACAAATTTTGCCGGGAAACCGCCTACTAATTGATATATTTGGTTAATTATTATATCTATTGGGACCAAATAGATATCGCGCATGTGGTCGCGTAGTCCCATATACATCTTTCTGTGTACAGTGCTTGTAACTTTACCAAGACTGGGCCAAATTTCTTATCATCCAGAACCTTGCAGTACACACCAATACTTATATGCTAGATGATCAACCTTTTCTGATCGATACCACACCGTTTCTTTCACAATGCAATCGCATGACCAGAACTAGTCTTTATCTTTAAGGTGTTGTTTTGTCTGTTTTACCCCCAAAAAAAAAGGAAAAAAAGAAAGAAAGGGGGATATGACACAAAGTATACCCTAAACAATTTTGTTTTGTTGTAATGCAATGAAGAAATTTATGTTTTAAGCATGCCATGATATGTTTCTACAGATTTCATTTGCACCACAGTGCAAATATGGACAAACCTTTTAAATTTGTATAAAATTAATGCTTGGTTTATAGTTACTATGTATTTGTGGAAAAGAGCATAACATATTCAGCACAATTTAGTGAATCCACATAAACTGGCCAAGTTTTCTACAAACTGATTTTGTGAATGACAAGTGAAATGTACACTTATAAGTTGCCATAGCCGCACACATTACAGTTATCGATGTATTTATTTTACTTTTCACATGTAGAAGTTTAGCTGTGGAATGGGGTCGCCATGGAATGAGATTCAATAGTATAGCACCAGGAGCAATCTACACAAAGGTCAGTTTCAAGTCCCTGATTCATTATTCATTAATTTCTCCATTCTCCATTCACTATCTTGAATAAATGAGGATTCGTTTACAGAGCTCCTTAATTAGCTTGAATGGACTGCAGTGGACTTTAGACTTGGCATGAAAGTTTTCTAGGTCATACGCTTTGAGACTGCTTCAGTGTTTATGAAATACTCATCATCTCATGGACACTGTAGGAATAGTAAAAGGAATAGTAAAAGTTATTATTTTTACATTTTTATGGAAATGTGAAAAATAAATCAATAATAATAACAATAATAAAAAATGTGACTCTTTAGATTTTTTGAATGAATTTTCATTCACATGCAGGATAAAATATGCTTACATACTGTAGCTTATTCACCAAGTACATTTGTTTAACTACATGTACAGTATTAACTTTAATAGTTTATACAGTTTTTGTCTCGCCTGCAGTCGCCTGCATAGCAAAAGCGACACATAGGCGCCGCTTTTCCGGTGACGGCGGCGTCAACATCAAAAACTTAACCTATAAGGTTAAGTTTTTGAATTTTAATATAATTTTGAAAGTATAAGTTCTTATTCAATAAAACTTAGACTAAAGGGTTATCAAGTATTTCCAATCATGTGAGTAGGATTTCAAGTCACTAAGTTAAGGTCAAAGGTCATTTCAGGTCAACAAACTTAGACTATGTTGTGGCATCAACATCAAAAACCTAACCAAAGGTTAAGATTTTGAATTTTTAACATAATTTTGAAAGAATACATTCCTCTTCCATGAAACTTGAACATAGGGGTTATAAAGTATCCACAATCATGTAAGTAGAATCATGTAAGTAGAAAGTCAAGGTCAAATTGAAATTGAAAATTGAAATTTAAATTGAAATTGAATTGAATTGAAATTGAAATTGAATTGAAAAATTGAATTGAATTGAATTTAAATTGAAATTGAAATTTGAATTGAAAAGGTAATTTCAGGTCTGCAAACTTAGACTTTGTTGTGGCATCAACATCAAGATTTTGAATTTTTAGCATAATTTCAAAATTCAAGGTCACAAAGTCAAGGTCAAAGGTCATGTTCGGTCAGTAGCAAACTTGGATTATGTTTTCACAAATTAATATGAGAATTAATAAATCAATTTTTGTTATTTGTTCATATTTCATTAAAGTTATCAATCTTGGTACAAATAATAGTAAAAATTCTTCTGATGATTCTTATTCAATATTCACTTAAAAATGCTGATTATATTCAGAGGATTTCATTTGGGGGGGGGCCTGCTAATGGGCCACCCTGCTTATAAATAATGTCCCAACTTCAATTTTTCATCATATCGAATTGCGTAATGCAGGCGAGACCGCCAAGAGCGTTTCCCTTTTTCCTTGTTTTAGAACCTTTATACAAAAAAAAAATAAAAAGATTTCGTAACAGCAAATTTATTTCGCTCCTGCAATCCATGTACACACTATGTTTGCTACTGCATTTTCCTTTAACTTGTGGCGTTTTTACTGCATCATATGATAAAGAGGACAAGTGAAGCATGTCTATTTGTTTGTTTTGTTTTGTTTTATTGTTTCACATTCCACAAAATAACAGTTTACATATATATAATTAAAGGTCAGCAAGATAAAGCATAATGACAAAAACAACGATGGCAGTAAATAATCAGTAACGTGAAATATGAGGAACCTATTAAAAAGCAATGATTGTATAAAAAAAATTATAATGCAATGAAGAGAGATGAATCCGGGAAATATAATTGATACACAATGAATACAAGTATGTGGTTACATAATAGTCATAATAGTCATAATAGTCATAATAGTCATATTAGTCACTCGAGCGAGGCGAAATTAATGCCTTATGGCCTGTTAAGAACATCTAGTTACAAATTTTTCTTTATCATATTCCTTTGATAACAGGGAGCCTTCAGCAGACTGGACCCCACAGGTCAGTTCCAGGAGATACTTACAGACTCCACCCCTACCGGTCGGATTGGAGAACAAGAAGAGATAGCTAACCTGGCTTGTTATCTATGCAGTGATTATGCAAGCTGGTTTAATGGAGAGATTTTCATGTTTGATGGTGGCCAGACACTGCAGGCATCTGGAATGTTTAGTAGTTACCTCGAAGTAAGTTATCAAGTTTACCACCTTCATTGGTAGAAATGAATCAAAGTTAAAGAATATAACTGGTAGCAGATTATTGTTCTGGGCAGGGGTATCACACACTGAGGTGTGTCATGGGAGGTTGTTGAGTGAATATAAAGGTGCCACGTAAAATCATTCATTATTATTATTATTATCATTTCAAGTAAATGTAACTTCATGGACTGCTACTGTTGAATAATTAATATCTGTAAAGGGTGATGCAGTGATTTGCACAGTGAATATCTCATAATTTATAAAAGGGCCAAAATGTAACAAAATCGTAGTTGGAAACTTTCCTATAAGTATGGTGGCAAAATATTCATTATCAGCAAATTAGTCAGTTTTCTTTTAAAAATTTGAATTTTGCAACTGGCAGTGTTTTATTCACCCAATTTTGTGTGCACAAAATGAGGACTTCAATTTTTTCATAGAGAGAAAACCACAGAGACTATTGATCTAAAATTTGCACATACTTTCATAAACTCATCTTGCTGCAATAGATAAAATTGTGATATAAGTTCTTGAGGGCTTGCAATTCCTGATAGGGGCTTTAAAGGAAACCTCACCCCAAAGAATAAGTGCATGTAGGTATTCTGAAAAATGAAATGTATTCCTGTCCTTTGATGTACAAAATTCTTTAAGAAAATGTAAAAGAGATATATGAATGAACATATTCTTTGCATGATGTGATGCCTTTAGCATACATGGGCACAGCCATTTTCTTGAAAATGTGATGTACCAGTTGAAGTTGTACATGTATCTCGTACCAAGCTTTAGTTGGAAAGACTTTTTAAATCAATAACAAATCCTTTACTTTTCAATGAGAAAAAAATCATAGCTGAGAAAGATAGAAATTATATTTGGTGAAAAATTTATAACAGGGGAACAATTGCATCTATATTCATTTTAAAATACTAAATATAGCAATTGACAAATCTATTTCATTTATGAGAAACCTTCACCCCAGAAGAGCATCTTATTTATGCAATTTGCGTTCTGGCAATTGTAGTACAAAGGATAATAGTAGGTGATTGAAATGCTTCATCACCACACACACCTGGGAAGGAAGCATCCATAAATTTCAAAACATTTACTTGATAAAGGACTTCACATAGAACGTCACGTTATCAAGAAAATGGCGATGCCCATGTGGTGCTGAGAAACTGTACATTTTTCTTGCTTTATGCCTCTTTCGTACACTTTGGTGGGGAATCTTGTATATTAATGGGCAAAAAATAATTAATCTCTCAGAATAAGTAAAGTTATTTCTTGGGGTGAGGTTTCCTTTAAAGGCCCTCTGCACTACTTGTAGCTACTTGCTCCCTTATATAGAAAGCAATGCCTAAGCGGTGCCCGTTGGTCCCCCATGATCCTCTTTTTCTTATTGTTAATTGAGAGCCGAGTTGATGAGATAACCACCTGTCAGTGACCATGCTAATCCCCCTAATCCCTCCTGGCCAAGCTAGTGCAGAGGGCTTTAAGGTATACATGTGACATGCTTTCTGTATAAAACAATGTTAATCCTGAATAACTGTTACTGTTCATGTTTCAGCATACCAAGGACCAATGGGATCTGGCAGAATCATTGATCAGGAAAACCAAGGGCTCTTAATGGCAACCATCACATGACGAGCCTAAATACTGCCAATGGAATTTCATCGGTTCAGTTATAAAAGATGACATATAATTATTAATAACTGTATTTTTTTGTTTTTTTGTTATGAATAGTTTCATAATTCCTTCCATATTAATGTTGGTCAAAGGCTCAATATCTTACAGAGGATCTGGTTAGATTAACCCTTTTTTTCTTCCTGGCAAGATAAAAGAGTGAAATGATTGTATTTGTGTAAAGGCACGATATGAGGATGAACAGATGTAGGGATCTGATAACAAAATACAATTGAAATTTGTTATAACAATTACAGTGGTACCATAAAAATGACCCTGTTATAACAGGTATCTCATTTCATCAAAGCTTTTAAAAAATGGGTTTCCATTCTTCAATTAATTTAATCATAAACCAGTCATTAAAGGCTATCAGTCAAAACTGGAGACCCCCACGGGACGAACAAGACTTTGCCTTGGTGCGGGCCTTTCCACTTTTCTCTCTGCCAGACATGATGTATTGCTGAGTTGAGAGCAAAAATACTACTACCATGTAGTTTGTATTAATTTTATGTAATTGTATAATAATTTGTTTTTATCCCCTCGCCGACGAAGTCGGAGGGGATATAGAAACGCCGCTGTCCGTCCTTCCTTCCGTGCGTCCGTCCGTCCACCCGTAACAAATTTGGTTTCGGATCGATAACTTCAGTAATGTTTGACGGACTTTTAATGAAGTTTGATATGAAGGTACATGGTATCAAAATACAGGCTAAGTTCGATTTCGGAGTATGTAGGTCAAAGGTCAAAGGTCATAGCTCATTAAATATGCGAAAAAATACATATCTGGTTTCCGATCGATAACTTCAGTAATGTTTGACGGATTTTAATGAAGTTTGATATGAACGTTTATGGTATCAAAATACATCCTAAGTTCAATTTCCAGTATGTAGGTCAAAGGTCAAAGGTCAAAGGTCATAGCTCATTAAATATGCCAATCTGGTTTCCGTTTGATAACTTTAATAATGTTTGACGGATTTTAATCAAATTTGATATGAAGGTACATGTTATCAAAACACAGCCTAAGTTCAATTTCCGAGTATGTAGGTCAAAGGTCATAGCTCATTAAATATGCGAATCTGGTTTCCGATCGATAACTTTAGTAATTATGTTTGACGGATTTTAATGAAATTTGATATGAAGGTACATGGAATCAAAACACAGCCTAAGTTTGATTTCGGAGTATGTAGGTCAAAGGTCATAGCTCATTAAATATGCGAATCTGGTTTCCGTTCGATAACTTTAATGTTTGACGAATTTTATCAAATTGGATATGAAGGTACATGGTATCAAAACACAGCCTAAGTTCAATTACGGAGTATGTAGGTCAAAGGTCATAGCTCATTAAATATGCGAATATGGTTTCCGTTCGATAACTTTAATGTTTGACGGATTTTAATGAAATTTGATATGAAGGTACATGGTATCAAAACACAGCCTAAGTTCGATTTCGGAGTATGTAGGTCAAAGGTGAAAGGTCATAGCTCATTAAATATGCAAAAACACCTAATTATATATGTGAAAATGTGGTTAACTTCCTTGCCTAGTAATATAATAGTATAGTCTAACGGAGTTAATTTGTTCTGACGTATATAGGCCATATTTTGTACCCTGCGAGCTAGGGGATGCTACGCTTTGCGTTGACTTTTCTAGTTATTAATTAAAATAAAATTGGTGCAATGTGATGTGAAATGATTAACAAAAAGTGATAGTAAAGGGTCACTAAACCGCAGGGATTTGAAAAGAGTGAACTTTGTAACTAGTGATTAAATGATCCACAAACTGGAGGAGTTGCAGATCGAATAAGTCAAAATACAAGTCTTTGATATACAAGCGACCTTAATACAGGTGCATATGTAGTGAGGCTGTATGATAACAATTCTGTCAAAAGAATGGACCAAAGATGTTGAAGTTTGTGAGTATACATGTACAGTGTATGTAATAAAGAGCTTGGATCAGGTAAACTAGAAAATCTTTCTGTAAAGATGCGATTCTTTGTTTTGTATTTTTACCTTGTCCGAACAGTGAAAAGTGATCTTCATATGCTCTCTATTAATAAGAACTCAGTGAGAATGCAGTCTTCAGTGGGGTTTTCTTCGCCCAAGCAGCTGATTATTTTGTTAGGATTTTGTTTTGAAATTACATGTACCTTTTGAAATGTTTGGTAGATGTATAGAAGTTACTCTGAAAGCTTAATGAAATTTAGAGTAAGAATAATTGTGTATTTCATCACAATCACAAGTACTGAACAAGACTGCACTAAGCTATTTGTACATTATTTGACTGGATTACTTACCCAATATGTACCAAACAGAACCCTCAGATCTTCCCAAAAGTCTCCTCACCATTCCACAAATAAATACTAAATTCTACGGGTCTCGCTCTTTTCAGGATGCATCGGCCGAACTTTGGAATAAACTAACGGAAAATCTAAAAAATTGTAGAACTGTTGACAACTTTGAGACGTGTCTTAAAACATTTCTTTTCAAAAATACTTTCCAATGTTAACACAAGGAAGTATGTTGAGTATACCTCACTCTTCTTATGTTACTCTATCCACCTTTCCTTCTTACTCTTTCTTACAGCGCATAGAGACATATTGTAATAAGCGCTATAAGTACGGTATATTATTATTATGGGACTTGACTAACTTTATCAACATACAATTGCTTTTTTATAAAGTGCAAAATGCAATAAAATACTGCTCAATGCGCTTTACATGACAAATTAATGCTTATGACAAACAAAATAAGATAAGAAATAGAAATGAACATACAATTATTGAAGAGGTGTGACTTAAAGTCTTAAAAGTTGAAGTGGAAGTGCGAACAAAAGAAGGGAGGGTGTTTTATTTTTTCAGGCCGTAATGAGAGAAACTACACTCGCCCGATTCCGAGTTGAAACGTTGCAATTGGAGGAGTATTGGATCATTTTAAACTTGTATAATTACTTTCATAATATCACACACCCGCACATTACATTTTAAAATGAAAACCAAGCACATGTGACCCATCTTTGTTTTTAATCACTTTTAATGCTGCTCTGCTCCACATTTCAATCTTCTTTTCAATGAAGCTATTGAACAAACAATGAATGTAAATATAAAAATAATGTAACATGTGTTTCATACAGGAATATGTACAAGTGCATGGAATCAATTAGAATAGCTGGCATTTATATGAATACTACAAACATTTACAAACAATAATACAAGACAATGCATTGGTGCCAATTTCATTTCAAAATTATGTAACAAGCAAATTCGATGTGAAAATTTGCATCAGCCATATTTTTACTAAGCATTTTTTATTATGTAATTTCTCAAGTTTAAAGCTATTTCTACCAATATTCTTCAAATTTTCCTCTAAAAATATTTTGGCTTTAAATATATTTTTCTTGAGTGGCAAACTGAAGATTCCCTAATTCACTGACTACAAACATGTGAAGCTTTAAATACTGTTGTTTAGCATATACGGTAACATTTAAATAAATATGCCAGAGCGATTGCTAATTTCAAATGCACTGAGTTTACTGTAAAAGCATTTTTTTTCATAATTACTATTATTATAATGACCTACAGTGTAAGATCATTAAAAGTATGTATTGTTTTTAGAACTTCAAAGCATCAACGTTAAATTGTTATTAAAAAATATTAATAAGAGCTAATCAATGTCATGTAATTAATATATCTAAGAGCAAATAATCTTCGATTAGAAATGAATATAATTATTCACACATTCGTTTTGATTTCCAAGTACTGCATATACAAATACTGTACATGAAATCTATAAATATGATCATTTAAGTATTAATATTGTATGCGAGACAAGTAATATAAAAATTTCCTTTAGATTTTGTGACTTTCTTTCTAAACATCCACATATTCGTTGATCCACCACACGATTTAGAATACAATACATGCTCATCTTGAAGATGTTACATAATACTGAATAAATCCCTCTTTGAATTCTTACAAGTCAATACACATCATCACATGCATTCAACCTTTGAATGGTCACTCTTGTATTTACTTACTTTAAAGAGAAGGTTGAGTTCTGGGAAGAGGTGAAAGATAATTTGTGAGCGTTATCATTGTTATTCTGCAAGTGTGGAAGAACATCAATGAAAAAATGTTCCCTGATAAGCATGGCTCTTCAAATGCCTTTATATTCTAAATATGACAAGTAACAGCTTAAAAAATGAGGCCCGATTTTTATGCCACATGTTTGTGTAGTTCCATATACCGGTACATCTTTCCGTCAACAGTGCTTAACTTTACCAAGACTGGGCCAAATTTCTTATCATTTGATGACTCCAGGACCTTGCAGTACACACCACACTGAAAGTATTGTTTAGTCAATTGACAAATTAAATTTGTCACGTAGGTGGTCTTATTTGACAAACTAATAACTTGTCGAATAATTTGTCATGCGTGTGGTCTAGCTTACTTGACAAATTTTAATTTGTCGTGAAAAGTGGTCTTATTTGACAAATTTTTATCTAGTACATGACACATTTTAATTTGTCGTGAAAAGTGGTCTTATTTAACAAATTTTAGTTTGTCGTTGGTCATGCAAAGAATGTTGACGCTCTATGCTTTGCTGGAGTGGGGAAGAGTGGTTTAGTCTAGACTATAACGTTAGATCTGGTCTATATTTTAGTCAGTCTCAGTCAGTTGACAATTTACATAAGGTCTAGATCTACGGTCTGCTTCTGCCTCAGCCTCATGCAGGCGCCTCGTCGAGCTCTGGCTCTGGATCGAACTGATAGTGATAGATCTAGACCTTATGTACATTGTCAACTGACTGAGACTGATACAATATAGACCAGATCTAACGTTACAGTCTAGACTAAACCACTCGTACTCCACTCCAGCAAAGCATGGGAGTCAAAATTTCTAGCATGACAAACGACAAACTAAAATTAGTGACCATATTTTCGTGACTCAGGCGTGGAGATTATAAGTACAAGAAATGGTTTGTTAGTAGACAGAACTTACAGGCTTGTTTAGATAATGTGTTTTTTGTCAGTTATAAGCAATACCGGTAGGTCAAAAACGTTAGTTTCCCATTACAAAATTTTCTCACATGAAATTCATTACAGGAATGCCCCATGGATTCCAGATTGAAAGCCGCAAAATACTCAGGTTTGTAAACCCCACAGATAACCTTGTCAACTACGGCAGATTTTAAAAATAAAAAACACAGAAAATCTGTAAAAAAAAAATATTTTCTATTACTTCCACTTAGCATTTGTAAAAACTAATCTTTTTAATAATTTCCCATACTTTAAAAATGCAAGTTATTGATCAGAGAGTGTTGGATGCTTGCTTTTAAAACAGAAAAAATGGACTTTCATATTCATATCGTGATTTCATTCAATTGACAAAATTTTCCCCAGTGAATACCTTCTTTGATATGATACATGAGGCAGTTTAGTTGATGAAGAGAGGAATGAATATTTAAGTAACCAGCTCTTTGAATTAGATTATTTGAATACAAGAAAAAGGGCAGCATGTAGCACAGCATCATGATGTTGGCTTTCAAAGTAAGCATGACATCTCTGAGATTATACAAATACAGGAGACATTCCAACAGCAAGGACATACAATATTACAGGGTATTTTAAATCAACATGAACCTCAATTCATGTGACCTTCATGTGTGATAAACAAACATGCACTGCAAGTATTGACAACTGCAAGTAAGTAATAAATGCATTAAAACTTTTGTAAGCGGAACAATGAGTTTGAACACACAAAGCAGCCATAGCAGGAAAACAGAAGATTTGATATAACAGCTCAGGCAAGAAACCTTATAACAGACTCAAACCACAACATTTGTACATCAAAAGGCTCCGAAATTCATCCCACCATACCCTCTCATCCATGCTGAATCCATACTGAATTCTATTAGAGCCAGGTCAATCAACCGCCCCCTCATTACTGTCTGTATTGCATGAGGCTTCACCAGATGTTCATTTTTTCCTTTTATTTCTCTCTTTTCACTTTGGATCATGTAAGCTTCACGATACTTCTAGAAGGATTTAGCACAATTAAGCTATGCACTATATGCAGAAAGTATCGCAGCTGCTGATTACAAAACACAGATGCTTCCTCTGAGTAGTATTTAGTAGTTATTACCATCCATCTGTCTGTCTTGAGAGATGACATGATTGTGTGCCAGTGTATAATCACTTCCATCATATTCTACAGAATTGAAATTATGAGTTTTTTCTTTTATTAAAACACAATCTACTCCAAAACCCTCTTCCCTCCTTTCTATCTCTCTAACTCCTTGGACTTATTAGAATTATTAGAGGTGAAAATGGGGCACTTCGAACTCGCACCTGAAAAGGGACACGTATGAGAATGGAAAAGGGGCATTTGTCGAAGGAAAAGGGGCACATTTCAGATTTTAATAGGGGCATTTAATAAAGGTGAAAAGGGGTATAGGGGCTCTGTACAAACGAAGGAAAAGGGGCATGGGTCAACATAAAAGGGGGGCACTTATCAGATCGAAGGAGCTGGAAGGGGCACTTAATTCTTATGCAATAATTAAAAGGGCCACTTAATTGTCAAAGTAAAAGGCGCACCTCTCAGATTTGAATAGGGGCAATTATTAGAGGTGATTAACAAGAAGAAGAAGACGAAGAAGATCGACGAAGAAGAATTATCTGAACAGTTGATATGTTCTTATAGTACAGGAGCATACAATATATTTGTGATATTTTGTGTTATATTTATACATGTACAAACCTGTATATGTTTATTCCATATTTTGTGTTATGCTCATGCCTGTTTAATCATTTCTTCTCTCTTTCATTGTTTCTTTCGTTACTTTCTTTCTTCTGGACCTCTAGGAAGAACAGAGCCGTTAACGGCTCTGAATAGAGCGATGCATCCGCATTATTTTTAAGTTACTATCATTATTTTTATGTTCATACAAAATATGTATGTAGGCCACTATAATTAAACTATATATATGTTTTTTTACGGAAAATAAAACCAAACCCTTAATTGAAACTAAAAAGTTGGCTTAGCCTTATAACAGTAGCTTGAGGTAAGTCACAAGCAAAATTCCATAAATCTTTTAAGACTTCTGATGGACAATATTATAAAGGAAAAATTATTTATGATGGATATAAACTTTATAAAGTGTGGTTTGGTCCATACTTTTCTTGAAATCCAAAGACAAAAGTTCCGCTGCAATGATGCGCATGCGGCGCCGTTAAAGCTTTATTGGGGAACCCCCTATAAATCGAGGGCACGTTATATCGCGTACATTGTAGTGCAGCTCCGGTAGCTCAGCACACTCACACTACTACTACACGTACGTACAGTAGTACTACTGGAGTACTGCACCAATCACCAATCATAAACATTCAACATTGTCATTCTCTACAATGGCTCTTAACACAGTGACAAGATATGTCAACCGCAGTAGAAGAAGCACTTCCATGTTTGGATACTGTAACCAGGTAGGCAGCGTAGGCTAAGATAAGAGAAAAGAGGCTGCATCAGTGCATGGACAGGACAGTCGTCCAATTAATGATCTAATTCTAACTCTAAGTTGTACTCGAAATTCTGTTCTGTATGTAGATCAGACCTAATAATTCAGTAATCAGTTTAACAGTTACATTTTAGTTTTTACAAGATGTATTACTATTACAAGTATTAGATTCTAACTTTATAAGCTTGATTAGGATGAATTTATTACCTATATTTTTTAATTTGGAAATGTTGAACAACTTGCCCTGTCAATTCTTCTCATGATCAAAATTCAGGGTCTAGCTAGTATAGGCATGTATTTATATACCTATCATGTTGAACAGTTTATGCAATTATGTACTATGATAAGTTTTGATGGTGCATGTATTAATTGTTATAGACCGAAAGCTTCAGTCTCTGATATCGACGGTTGTTCCGCTGAGATTACATCTGGCTCCTCTGACCGCCCAATGTTGACAAATGTCAGTTTTATTAAAGAATGACCCATACCAGACGGTTATTTCTGTCTGATATTGTTACTGAAATACTGTATTCACTTCTTTCCTTGTATTATGTAAGGCAATGGATCCCTACATTGTAAATACACCCAAAAGTTCAAAAATTAAAATCTATGTCATTCAACAGTTAAAACTCTGCTTAGCCTTTAATAGACTACTTCAGGCTCCACTGAATCAATCTTCCATTTATTGCATGGAGATGAGAAAAGCAAAAGAAAATGTTATAGAATTCTTCCAAACATGCATTTTGCTGAATCTTTCTCTTAGCTCTTTGTTCTGCTGAGCTGAACATGAAAGTTAAAATGCCCAACCATGATTGAGATAGATTGAACCCCATTCCCAATTTCACAGAGTGAATAAAGTACCATAGTAGCAGATTCTACCACCAGGGGGGTCACTCCCAACATGACTGGCTACGCACCCGCGTCCAGAAAAAGCGTAGAAGGGGTGTCTTTTTCAGCTATACGGCATCGTCAACGTTTTCCTTAAAAAGGGGTGTAATTTCAAGCACGTTCGCACAAAAACCAAAAAAAGGGTACCGGACAGGTTCACAGGTTTCAACGTCTTCTTACATACGCCATTAGGGTCCATTTCAGAAATGGTGCGATACGCCATGAGGGTCCATTTCAGAGGTTGATGGACACTGGTGGACACTGTGTATGAGATTGACCCCGGGTCCTACCACATATAGCTGCAACCCAAACAATGCGCTTTCTTTTAGAATATTCTTTTTGTCTTCCTGTTTTTGCCATTTTGCATAATAGCAATCAGTGCGATGTTTATCGGGGACGCCACAGTGCTCCAGTAGTAACCCTTCAGATAAGTATGATAACTTGAAAGCAGTGAGGACACCAATGCTCCCTCCTGACACCTATAAGGGAAAGAAAGTATATATGACGGGAGGAGGAACCGGATTTGGCAAGGTTATGACTAAGACATTTTCTGAGCTTGGAGCTGAAGTTGCCATTGTCAGCAGGTATTCTACTTAAGAACACTCAAGGAAGAGATCCTCTTCACCTTTAACTTCTCAGGAACTTAGTTTTCAAGTAGTGAAAGCATATTTTTTAGGCATTAGATTGTGTAAATGACACTGTCTTATCTAGTGTTGTTGCCATCTTACAAAACTGTTACAAAAAGGCTCTAAATACTTAGCCTTGTTCCATGTAGCAAAGAGCTGTTTTCAGTAGCTGTGTATGCTAGATACCCTTCATGCTAATCAAACTGGTTGGATTTTTTTTCTGAATGAATTACAGAAGCTCCTTCAATGATGCTGTGCTGAGGAGGGACGGGGGGGGGGGTAGACAGAAATGGTTTGAAATAGATTCTTTTATTCTACCAAAGAAATTTGAACAGAGGCATCATAACAATGTTGGTTGGTTTTATGATTAAAGTCATCCTTCCTACATGCCCCAAACCAAACAACACAGTTGAAAAGAAAACTACTCTCGACAATTGAATTGAATTGAATTGAATTGACATGAGAAAGATACTGCTTAAATTAGAAAAATTAGAAAAATAGATTTACTGTAACATTTATATCCCATACACAGTTTTACCTAAACAAATTTGTTGTTATTTAAGTCCTGCTGGTTCCAAGATTTTTTCTGACTTGTTTTTCAATTACAGATCGATCAATCGATCTTATTTGTTTGTTTGTTTGTTTGTTTGTTTGCTTTTATTTCTGCGTTCAAAATAATACAATACATAATATAAAATGTGTTTACAAAGATAATATACAAAACAATTCATAAGATAAACAATATAGTCATCATACTCATGATACATAATGAATACAAAATGAGGAAGTGAGCTTAAACTTTTTTTATAGATATATATACATATACATATACATATACATACATATACATATATATATATACATATACATAGCACATGCATACATACATATACATACACACATACACCTATACATACTCTCACATATAATATAACATAATATAATACATATAATATAATATATAATCCAATCAATGAACCCAGGAGACCGCCATCGTGAGCGGTAAGGCTTGAAATTGATGGCGGCCTCATATTTACTGGGTGCAAGCCACAAATATGTTTAAATACTTGAAATTTCTCCCAGGAAGCATTACATTTATAAAAAAATTGTTGTTGTTGTTGATTAATAATGTTGACTGCAAACAAGTAGAAGTTGTCCTCCAAATTAATTGTGCTTCCTTTCTTCCATCTGCTCACAGATCTGCAGATGTTTTAAAGAAGGCATCTGAAGAGATCTCAGCAGAGACCGGAAACCCTGTCCATCCAATCCCTGCTAACATACGAGATCCTGAAGCTGTTAAATCCTCTGTAGATCAGTTTGTAGATATATGTGGAGGTCTACCGGACATCATCGTCAATAATGCTGCTGCTAACTTTGTGGCTCCTACAGAACGACTGTCTCCCAATGCTTGGTTTACGATCGTTGATGTGGTACTGAATGAATGGAACGATGTATGTGACGCTAGACATCGCAAAGAGACTCATCGAGGAGCAGAAAGGTGTGTTCCTACAGTCAAACCTGTTTATAATGGCCACACAAGGTTCAATCTTGAAGTGGCCACTATAGACAGGTGGACTTTCACCACACATGTATTTCTCTGTATAGGGGAGACACATGTAGGTCACCATTATAGATAGTAGTCTTTATAGAGGGGTGGCCACTAAGACAGGTTTAATTATGTAACCCTTCAGAATATGGCAAAGTGAATTATCATCTCTTTAGTGGTATTCCTGTAATTCAGTTTGCCTGACTTATTAGCATCATCCATTAAATCAAGCTTTTTGAACCCCACCCCCTTTGCTAAATCAATGAGTGCTACTGTACAGGTGCCTTCTGCAGGGCAGAGTTCCTAGGAAAATGAAATTTCAGGAAAATTAATGCTTTTTTAGTTAGCCATATAAAGAAGGAATATTCATGAGGGGAAAGAGCAGTTTCAATGATTCCCCATGTGTGTATAGAAGCCTTGTCACTTCAGAGAAATCTGTAGGGTACTGAAGATTTGTATTATTTTCAGCTGGATTGGAATTTGAATATTTAATTACTTTTGATGGCATAAATTTAGACAGATTATTTCATTCATTCATTCATTACCGGTATTTTATTTTCCACATTGCAGTAAAAAAAAATATGCAAAATACAAAATAATGTACATTTCATGAAATACAAAGAAATACACAAAGAAACACATAAAGAAAAAAAACAATAATTGACAAAAGGGGGAAATAATGAGTAAACCTGCTAAACCAGTATGTGGATGGGGAAAGACAAAAGCAGAGTTGCTTGTAAGGGTTAATCCCCAGAATGATTATGATATCACATTATAAACAAAGTGTGGGGAGCCTGGGAGGGTGGTCATTGGAATTACAATTACTGGGCTAAGAAGAGAATTGCATATTTTTTACAATAAGTGCTTTTAAAATTTTGTTTTTTGTAACATCTTTGTTTCTGCCAGGAGCAAACTTCTTGACTGTGAGTACCACCTATGGCTCATATGGATCACCCTTTGTAGTTCCCAGTGCAGCTGCTAAGAGTGGTATAGAAAACATTACCAGGTGAATTGTTAAGCCATCCTGTCACTTGCATGAATGCAAAGCCATGCTTTAATTTATTAAATTGCATGTAGTTCATATACCTACTTGAGCATTACCTGGCCAAGCATATATGTATCAAGTAAAATAACCCTTGATGTTAGTTATATATTCACATCATTACATTATAGTGCACTTGGTAGTTACATATGGGACACATCTTGAATATTAAAATACCTTGGGCTTTCTCTTTTAAGTTTTACAAGAGTGTGTCACTGGGCTGTAACTTATGTTAGAGAAGAAATTTAAGGGGAGGAATAGTAGCAATACATTAAATGGATTTCCAGAATTAATGTTTATGGTGTAAGCCACATGTTTTACATGAAAACCTGGAAGTAAAGCATTCTTCTATGTGTCACAAAACCATCTAAGAGCATAAGAAATACCACTGTGGTATTAAAGTACAAGTCCACTCCACTGAAAAGTTGAGCTGATTAGATAGACAAAAATCTAAAAAGCCCAAATATAACTTGGTTTTGGAAAATGGTGCTCAGATTTATTTTTAATAATTTTTTTTAATGAGCAAAAAACAAGTTAATGATCGAGTCGGTTGTGATGTAGGGTCCTCACAACACAGATTCGTAATGTAACCAAATTTAATGCATACGTCTTTGTGAAGTGCCTCGATACAAACTATTTCGTTCACCTGATAAGAATAATGAAACACTATTATTCTTATCAGGTGAATGAAATAGTTTGTATAGAGGCACTTCACAAAGACGTATGCATTAAATTTGGTTACATTACGAAAATAGCCTATTGTCAGAATGTATACAGCTGGCACTTTCGTTGTGAGGAGCATACGTCACATCCGTACAGCAATATAAATGTTTTGCTCGAAATACCCGAAACAAAAATCGCTCTTAAAAATCACCTGATTGAAGTACGCCCGTGATATTTGGCAGTTTTAACCTTTGATTTATTTACAACATGTTATAATTTTTGAAAATCGGAGTGGACTTGGGCTTTAATGAACAGATACCGTTAGTATTGAATACATTGTCATGAATGAAAATGAATGAATATTAATGAGTTAGTGTTAATTCAAACTTATAAGCATTCCGATGTGTTATGTCTTGTGCCCTCTACTAGGTGTTTAGCTGTAGAATGGGGCCGGTACGGGCTGCGCTTCAACACTATGACTCCAGGACCAGCCTACACAGAGGTAATTAGTGTGATATAGTATGAAAAATATATAAATTGGTATAGCATGGGTCCGGACATTTTGGGATACTGATGTTGGGGGTGGGCAGGGGGCACTGGTCATATTAGACAGATATAATGCAAGAAAACTCGACTATTGAGTGAGGGTTGGGTAGGAGAGGGGCTGGTGTATTTTTCTTTTCATGTTGCCCTGGAGTATAGGATAATGGAGTACTATTTAACAGTCGTTCTAACATGTCTAACTTATTGCTCCAGAATCTAGACTGCCGTCCACTGACAAAAACATTTCACCTGCGGCCACATCAAAGACTTGATACAAATCCCACTTTGTATCAGAGATATAACTTGTCCTGCCACCTATAAAAGATCTCTCAAAATGTTCTTTGGTTCAATATGACAGTTTAAAATAAACATTAATTTCATTTGTAACTTATGGGATGTTTTGATGACATTAGTGAAGGTTCAATCTGAATCTGTATGCGTTTTCACCTTACGGTAATTCATTATAAAATAACTTCCAGCTGATTATTATTGGAACTGTTGAGCTTTTCAAAGTCTTTGCCTCAAAGATATTTTAATTGTCCCTATTTTTCATTGTCACAGGGAGCCATGAGCAGGCTTGATCCTACAGGGGATTTATTGCATACTAAGATCTCAGACACTCCCATCGGTCGCTTAGGAGAGTTAGAGGAGATTGCCAACCTTGCATCCTACATCTGTAGTGACTATGCAAGCTGGTTCAATGGAGAGAACTTTATCATGGATGGTGGGCTTGAGCTACAGGCTTCAGGAATGTTTAGTGGATACCTTAAGGTAAGAGGTTAGGTGTTGGTTTTCTTAATTAGTGAACTGGAAGTGAAAATGTGTTTTTTTAGTTGTTATCCTCTTGAGTTGAAAAGAACAAGAATTCATGTAATTTCATATTAGAGTTCCACTGATGTACATGTAAGAGAGAGAAAAAGAACATGTGTTTTCTAGATAGGTACTCTGAGATTTCATTTGGTTTCTAGTAGCTAAAAGAAGAAGAAAATAAGTGCCATTAAACAAGTTTAACTGGTAAAAGAACGTTTCTTTTGGGAGGTACTCTGACATTTTATTTTATTTATCCTTTTCTCCATCGATATGTATTTCTTTTCCTTTTTTCAGCTGAGTAAAGACGACTGGGATCTGGCAGAATCACTGATCAGGAAGACCAAGGGCACCTAATAATGCCACTGCATGACTGTCACATGACTCTCACATGATTGAATATATGACTGTCTGACTGTAATCAGTATGATCATATTGGAATGTCATGAAATTGTGGATAATGCACATAATATCAATCTTGTTGCCATTCTCTGGATTATGATAACATGGTTTTGAACATGAATTATGGGCTTTTTCAATTTCAAAAGATTATTCTGAATCATAGTCATTAAAGCATATGAAATATCATAATGAATTAATTTCATTTTGCATTTGATGATGCCATTTCACGATGTTGAATAATGAGAATTTATGTAGAATGACATGGCAAGAATTATATAGCTTGAATTGAGGATGGCTTCGCTCACTTTGGGGAATTTCTTTTAAGCCAAGCAATTACTAGATGCATTTTGCCAAAAGTTAACAACGCTCTGAAATATCCTTTTGCAGAAGCCTTAAAAGCAGACATGTTTATTAGCTATTACATAATTTGAAATTATTTAATGTTTATTGTGAAAGCTGATCTTGAATTCTGGTAACATAATTAATTTGGGAGTAAAAAAAGTTCAGTAATTGATTACCGGTACCCGGTATCATACAGTAGATGTGTTGCTGTTAAGACCAACAAATCAATAGCAAACTGATGAAACTGGTCAGAAATAACATTCCCCAAACTATTACCTGATACCTTGCTCTATGCAAATGGTCAGGCTATTTCTTTCTCTTTCCAGAGTACTTATCTTGCAGATGTTAGTAACAACTCATAAATGTACATAAGCTTGTACTTTACCTGAAATAAAGAAGCAATTATTCAGTATTAAATGAAATAAAATATAAGCATATAACTGTTTAACAGCATACTGAAGTACATAATGTAACAATTATTCAGACATTTGATGACCAAAGAAAATATAATACAATGTAGTTCAAACATCATTGTAGTCATAGTTTAAACCGTGCAACCCAGCTGCTAACATTCACATTGATATTAGAGTCTGAAAACCTGATATATTGTTTTTAATTATTTTTTATTTTAATCATATTTTGTGTATGAAGTGTGTTTTCTTGCAGCTGCTCAAGTAGATCTACAATTAAGTGTTGCCTTATCAATGTGTATGATTATATATTATCTTCCCGTTATAAACTAAATCCAGTGATAATGTTTAGAGTAATTCCAAAATATTGTTGAAAAACCATTGATTTCTACAGTTCATTATCCTGCAGGAACATTTATTGTACACATTGAGGCAAAGAGAACATATTATATTTGCTTTAGTTTAATTTATATTGAATGGAAATTCAATTTATTGATCAGAATCCAGATCTAAAAATGATAAAGATAATAAATAGATCAATTTATATAGCGCAGCTACTAGCTATACAAATATACTCTACTACACTGTGATGAAAACAAAAATCCAAACAGTGCTACTTTACAGACACACAATAAAAAAAAAAACCTATTCCAAAGCCCCTGAAACAAGTGTGTCTTCAACAAAACTTTGAAGACAGCAACAGATGAGGCTTTTATGTCTAGTGGTATAGGTTATTCATATTAAAGCTGTCGAGTGGTGCAACTGAAAGCGCAATCTCCAAGAGTTACTTGTGTTTTTGTGCAAGGTAGCTCTAGGAGCTTTTCCTGTGTACTTCCATAAGTTACATGCATATGGATGTGATTTTAAAGATAATAATTCAGACAAATAATTTGGGTCTTGACCATTCAGTGCTTTGTAAACAAGAAAAAAGTATCTAAAATGTGGTAAAAAAGGATCATTCTCAATTCTAAGAGAATAACAAATGTCAAATAATGACTATGATTCATGAATGATTCAAGTAGGCACAGAACTGCATGGAGATCAAAGTTAATGGGTTTGATTCTCACCATGGCACTGTGTCCTTCAGGTATTTTTTTCACATTGCTTCTCTCCATCCATGGGTATACCTGGTTAGTTCAAATATCACTGTGGGACTGGGTAAATTAACATCTGTAAATATGACAACCGGCTGAATGCTTCCAATGCCTGGAGTGGAGAGAGTGAAGTGAAGTGTGTATGTCCAGGGTATCTTTGAACTGTTACTTGTCAGTGGAAAAAAAGCATATTTTTGAACAGTTATAATTGTTTTTATCTCATTTATATGTTATGCTTTTTCTTCAACTGTGAAAATAAAATTATTAATGATTACACTCATTATTTTGTTACTCTTCAAAAGAGTATAATTCATTTTGATTTCAAGATATGTTTGTGTCAAGTTTTTTATTTGATTCGATTCCAAATACAATGCTGTATTTAATTGTTATTTGTCTGTTTAATTGTAGATCATGCATATACTTGTTTACTTTATTTGTTGATGTTGTTTAAAATTCTCACTCCCTCTTTAAAAGAAATTTAACCATTTTACGGTTGAGTAATTTTTGACTGTAGCGAACTCTGTGCTTATATAATTGAAGATGTAAATGTATGTATTGTTTGTTTGCATGCTTGCTTATTTGCATGTTTTTTTTTTTTTCCACATCAAAACATCTGTTCTAACTTCTATTCTCATGTCCTCCCCCGCCCCCTCCTCACCCCTCTCCCCCTCTCCCCTCTCCCCCTCTCCCCTCTCCCCCTCTCCCTCTCCCCCTCCCCCTCCCCTCCCCTCTCCCCCTCTCTGCCTTCACATAATTCAATTAACTATAATGGTTGGTATTTTTTAAAAGTGGGAGGGGCGGAGGAGGAGCGAGGTGGGCGTGGTAAATGTTCTTCGCCAGTCTGCATAATATAAGAACTATACATTATAATATGTACAGTACCGGTATATATAATGTATACAGTACACGTGTATACTGTACGTGCGTAGTATTGGCATTGTTGAGCGCTACGAATCTATCCTTCGGTGAGTTCGGAGAGGTTTAGAGACTCTAGAATTCCTTCATCAGGCTACGACCCTTAATTTAAGAAATAAAAACATTTGAGACGATGGCGTTCAAAATAGCAAGGTGTATCACACCAGGGAAAAGCAGTTGCATGTTTTCATCTCCTAACCAGGTAACTGCGGTAGACAAGTAACTTTTTTTTCAATGTGCATTAATTTCGTCATTACATTATGATTTACATGCATGCTTGCTAAACTCGGACTGCACTGACCAGCGTGACGCGCTAGCCGTATTCCCCCGCAGTTGGGGGCAGGCAAGTTATTCAAGTTGTGTAGCTTTGTAATTGTAGCTAGGTCACTTTAGGAGTTTAGCTTTAGCCGTTTCGTTATACTCGTAAGTTATACTATAGAGCAGCCGTGTAGATCTAATGTAGTTTCTGATTAGAAATGTGTGATTGCTCGTGTTACAGAAGCCTATCCTATTCCTAGTGTCATGACTTTTATAAAAGTTTCTTGATCTATTAGTATTAGAGTGTTGGGGATTGGGCATTGCATGAATTGCCGTAGACCGAAAATTTCTGTCTCTTTCGTTCGTTAGCCTCTGATTTGGGTAAGGTCGGCTCCTCTAGCTCTCTTACCCAAATCAGAGGCTAACGAACGAAAGAACGGTCTAGAATTGCCGCTAATACCGGTACTGATATTAATAATAATATGAAATAATACGAAATAAGGGGGGGGGGGTACATGCCGTGTGCTCCTATCTTTGGCAGGGTCTAACGTCTATAGACTATGTCATGGTTATGGATAATGTGTTTGTTGTTTCCTTCTAATTGAGTTCGTGACTTTTATATTGTTGTTCACTCGTAATTGAGTTCTTGATTTTTATATTCATGACCGAAAGACAGGCCGAAAGACTATAGTCTGTAGACATAGTCTATACTATCTACTCTAGTCTGAAAGAGTCTATCTAGTCTGAAAGTATATAGTCTTGCATAAGATTTTTTTAAGACGGAGGAAGATCTACTGAGGCTTCTGCAACGTAAGGCTCCACTGAAGTTGAAAGCAATTAATCTACACTGACTACAGCTCTAAATCAACCATTTTGAGTGCACCACCATTTTTACTTGCACCACCACACTTTTTACTTAATTATTGAATAATGAATATTAAGATTAAGAAGGACAGTTCCGCAGCCACACCCCGCACACGGCACAAAAGCACGGCACAAAAGCACGGCACAAAGTACGAAGATACTTTATTTAAGAGGCCGGTACTCAACTAGAAGAAGAAGAAGAATCTATGCCTATGGAAAGACAAGACAAGACTATATAGTGACAGCATTAGTTCAGATTTACCCACTAACATGGGGAAGGTTGGCAAATTTCATTTTTATTACCGGTAAAGGGATCCCAATACCCATTATTATTTATGTTATAGTAGTAGCTCTACCTGAATATATAGTCAATTACGGTCTCCATTCATGGCAATAAATGGCCACGTCCAAGGTATTTGGTCTTTTTGTGTACCTCATATGTTACTTGGAAGTTTTAATGAAATGCTGAACAGGGTGTTTCCATTTACTGTACCACAGGCCCGGGCCCCCCCCCCACCCCCCGCTTATTCACCGGCCGTCTGAGTCGCCGGGGGAACAGGCCCCCCCTGGCAAAAAAAAAAAATTAGTGCTCTTACCCCCATCCCCCGCTTAGTCACCGGCCGTCTGAGTCGCTGCTAAATATTTCTCAAAAATGGGGGAATGCCCCGGATCCTGCCGCCGGCTGGATCCGCCCCTGCTGTACCACTTCTTTCTGACCTACATGTACATGTACCTGACACACTTTGATCTGACCCATTTTTTCCCTATTCATTTTCTGTTCAATTTATTTGTGGCTGTTTTCTCCTCTTTAAAAATAAAGGCTCATCGTGATTCAGACATTCAACAATTATTATGAAATAATGATAATATTGTGAATTCCTACCCAAATTCGTTATTTCTCATTATCAAACAACAATGACTGGCGTGGCAGCCTAAGGTGCAGGCATTCCTTGGTGGTTAGTCATAGCCCGCGAGCTGTTCAGACTTTCCTGCGCAAAGCCCAGTTGATTGTATTTTTCGTGCGACGAAAACTTGACCGCGCTCTAGTTTACATAATGTCATGAATATTTACTATCAAAAAAGCCAATCGCAGAAACTTACTCATGAAAATACCTCTGTGTAGAAAATTAATAGGAAAAAAGTGGGTCAGATCAAAGTGTGTCGGGTAGGTCGATCAGAAAGAAGTATGTGGTACAGTAAATGGAAACACCCTAGCTGCTGAACATGATTAATATAAAAATGTATTTCATTCTTAGTACATGTATTTCCTCAGATCCAATCTATACCAGGGCCCGTCTTATATAACCAGTTGCAATTAATCACAACTTAATTGCGATTGATATCAATTGCAACTACATGTATGTACATGTATATACGAGATAAGGGACTGCAATCTTGAGATTGATTAGAGAACTTGCAATTGATTCAGATCAATCGCACGTCTTTATAAGACGGGGCCCAGGGCTGTCAAATTTGATAATCTTTGATAATCAGTTTCAGGGAATGTATGGGACAAAAGAATATACGTGTAGACTTAAATCTTAGCCTAAATTTAAGCTCATCAGTTCTGTAAACTCAAGCTTGAATGGACATTGAGAAGTATGCTTGAGACTTTGAGAGCAAATGGTGAAAATGACAAACAAATACTCAAATTTAAATTTGCATACCGGTATGCTTCTTGTTCAGTGTTGAAAAAAGTTAGACTTTGCTCTACAGAAGTTTGTTCGTTTGCCCAATTTTTGTTATCAACCAGGTCATGTCAAATTTTAAAGATTTTATAATTGGAGAACAATCAGGTTCAAATTAATGCAAATTAACTTGATTAGAATTAAATGACGGGAAACAATAATATTAGTGTTCTGTGTTGATAAACTGCAAAGTTAAACCTGCCTCTTTCTTTCAAAATATTGACATTGAAGGTTGGTCTCTACCACATCATATCTAAATAATATGATTGAGACATGTCTGTGAAAATTCAATCACACACACACACACAGTTTTTGAAATAAAAGAGTGGCAATAACATAGTAAAGAATGAGATGATTTTTAAAAGGCTTCTACGTGCAGCATAAGGAAAAATAAGAAATAAATTAAATGGAGGGGGTGGGAGGAAAATGCACTGTGTGTGTGTGTGTGAAGGAATTCTAAAAGATATATGGAAGGTTACATGTACTACATACATGTCCATGTGCAGTGATTGTGCAACAATTGTGCAGAGCTCATGTTACAAGCTCTTCTGCTTTGTAATGAAATTTGAGGAAGAGTTCAAAGGTACATTACACGTTATTACACATCATGTCGAATTGCAAACAGCAGGTACTCCTCCATATCATAAATTCCTTTATTATGTGATTAATATCTAATGTTAATTTATCTCTAATCATTTGTTGGGTCATTATAACTTTCAATTTAGAAATTAGTAAAGTTTGGAAAATCTATACTCAATTAGACTCATTATGTCATGTTAAAATTTTCTCTTTAAAAATAAAATCTCCACTGCATTTATACAGCTATCAGTGCGATGTTTATCAGGGACACCACCATGCTCCAGTAGCAACCCTTCAGATAAGTATGATAACTTGAAAGCAGTGAAGACACCAATGCTTCCTCCTGACACCTATAAGGGAAAGAAAGTATTTGTGACGGGAGGAGGAACAGGACTGGGAAAGGCCATGACAAGAATGTTGTCTCAACTTGGAGCTGAGGTTGCCATTGTCAGCAGGTATATAGAGTGACTGGAGGCTTAATACTGCTAATGAACATTTATAATATACTAACTTGCAACAAATGCTAGTGGATAGGACAATTTTATTTTAGACCATCTTTAATGTGATCAAGCAAGTTATTCCAGTTTGTATTCTCAGTGGAGGCTGATCAAACTGTTATTTCGGGAAATGTTGGGAAAACGTAGCTACCATATTGGGCAAGTTTAAAATAAATATGTAGGCTATAATGCATTTTTTTGCAATGAGTCCTGTGTTGTAGTATGTACTCTTTGTATTTTGTTGTGTTATCAACTGAATGACAGGCTTCTTGTACCGGTATACAAGAATTACATCAGTAGCCAATCCAAGGGTGAAGAATGGGTGAGGGGGGCACAGGGGGCATGTACCCTTCAACCATACTGCATCTACTATACGTAATATTCACCAGAGATCTCCGCGCTCTCTCTCTCTCTCTCTCTCTGTCATGCCACCATAATCATAATAACATTATGTTTCCACAAATTTAGTCCTTGTGCAGTATAGTCCTCTACCCACATTTTATATTGATTAGGTTTTTAAAATTCCATCCAATTGCAGATCTCCAGATGTTCTGAAGAGCACATCAGAAGAGATCTCAGCAGAGACCGGAAACCCTGTCCATCCAATCCCTGCTAACATACGAGATCCTGAAGCTGTTAAATCCTCAGTAGATCAGTTTGTAGAGGTCTGCGGGGGACTTCCAGATGTCGTCATCAATAATGCTGCTGCTAACTTTATAGCTCCTCAGAACGTCTATCTCCCAATGCATGGAAGACAATAGTTGATGTTGTACTGAATGGAACAATGTATACAACCTTGGAGATTGGAAAGAGACTTGTTGAGCAGCAAAAAGGTTTGCCAAAACACAATTATACTAATTATCTATTACATTAAAGGCGCACAATCCCGCCAGTGTAGTTATCGCTGCTCTAGTCATCGCCATCTTGGTTCTGAAGATCGACTTCTAATTTGCATATATTATACAGCTGTTAATCAAAGTTTGAGGAGGGGGGGGGGAGCGCACGGGGACTTACGTGAATGTAGTACGGCCTGCCTTCGCCAGGCCAGCTGATCGCTGCCGATCGTGACGTCACGAAAGTGGGCGGAAACAGCAACCGAATCTGAGAGCCAAACTGCGATTGGTATTACTTTGGCACATGTATGCGATAATCGGCATTGTTCGGGCATTCAGAACATGCCATCTGCGTAAGACCCGTATTCTGTTGGTGTCAATAGGCAGCTAGCACCATCCGCTGGCGCGTATGTATTTTGAACGCCCTCTGGAATACGGGGAATGTGCGTCTTTAAAGTAATGATCCCCTGTATAAATAGTTGATAAAATCGAATGTTGTTTGATGTCTGTTGCAGGAAATCAACAATCAAGAGTAACAGTCATAATGGAACGAGAAACTCTTGAACATTTGCTTTCGCCATATCCGTAGCAAGAAACTTTGTAAAGAAAATTAAATAGATTTTTTGTTGGTGGAACAATCTTAATTTGCAAAAGTTTTTGGTCTTACATTATTTTTTTGTAATCAAGAAAATTAAACTATAAATGTATATTCCTGCATTGCTAAAAGCAAAGGACTAATTATGTCCCATTCAGAGTAAACATTGCTTTTAACTTTTTCACTCTTCTTTTGTTCAAAAGAGATACAAAAAGTAGTTTATTGAGAGTCATATTCAGTATGAGTTCTTTTGTAATTTAAACTCCTCCCCCTCTACCCCCTCCGTATCTATAAATTACACACAGACTATCTTCCTTAAAATACTTTTTGTATTTATGTACATGTTTGCGGAATAAAAATGCTACCAAATTTTTTTCTTTTCTGGATGAATATGTCATAACAGAGAATAATCGAAGATTGTACTAAATTTATTTTCAGGTGCCAATTTCTTGACCATCAGCACCACGTATGCAAACCTAGGATCTCCCTTTGTGACTCCCAGTGCTGCTGCTAAGAGTGGACTTGAGAATGTTACTAGGTTAGTCTAGTGCTCCTGTAGCTATATAAGTTTAAACAGACAAAACTGCAATAGGTATTACTTGTAGGGATGGATTGGGGTTATGTATGATACTGGTATGTAGAGTGAATTAATTGCTGATGAAAATAAGTAAAGATTGAATATTCGTTTTTTGTAAATTTACACTACATGTTTAAGGTGTTGTTTTGTCTGTTCCCCCCCCCCCCAAAAAAAAAAAATGATAATAATAATATGAAACAAGTATACCATAAACAATTTTGTTTTGTTATAATGTGATGAATAAATTTATTTTTTAAGCATGCCATGATATGTTTCTACAGATTTCATTTGCACCACAGTGCAACTACGGACAAACCTTTTAAATTTGTATAAAATTAATGCTTGGTTTATATAGTTACTATGGATTTGTTGAAAAGAGCATAACATATTCAGCACAATTTAGTGAATCCACATAAACTGGCCAAGTTTTCTGCAAACTGATTTTGTGACTGACAAGTGAAATGTACACTTACAAGCTGCCATAGCCGCAAACATTACAGTTATCAATGTATTTATTTTACTTTTCACTTGTAGAAGTTTAGCTGTGGAGTGGGGTCGCCATGGAATGAGATTCAATTGTATAGCACCAGGAGGAATCTACACAAAGGTCAGTTCCAAGTCCCTGATTCATTATTCATTCAGACATTTCTCCATTCTCCATTCACTATCTTGAGTAAATGAGGATTCGTTTACAGAGCTCCTTGAATGGACCGCAGTGGACTTTAGACTTGGCATGAAAGTTTTCTAGGTCATTCACTTTATGGACTGCTTCAGTGTTTATGAATTACTCATCATCTCATGGACACTGTATGAATAGTAAAAGGAATAGTAAAAGTTATTAATTTATATTAATTTTATGGAAATGTGGAAAATAAAATAATAATAATAACAATAATAATTTTAAAAAATGAGACTCTTTAGGTTTTTAGACAGTAGCTTATTCACAAAGTACATTTGTTTAACTACATGAACATGTATTTACTTTAATAGTTTATACAGTTTTTTAGAACCTTTAAACAACAAAAAATTAAAAAGATTTTGTAACAGCAGATTTATTTTGCTCTTGCAATCCATGTACACACTATGTTTTGCTGCTGCATTTTCCTTTAAAGGGATCTGCATGGTAACTTTGTCTCCAATTCTGAAACAAAATCCTGGATTTAGCTCATGCTGCAATGATAATTATAAACTTTTAGGTCAGTCAGGAACCCCATGACTTTTACAAGCCTAACGCCTGTCCGATTATTAAGATATTTATGATTGGAAATGGAAACCAAATCTTGCGTTTTCCTAATGGTTTTCATAACACTACAGTCTATTGGAGAAACCAAGTATGGTAAAACCGGCCACTCAAAGATTTTTACTCTTTTGAGGCACTTCTTGATCATTTTGAAGCGCAATTTTTTTTTTAGGGCTTCAATTTTACACCATATCACAGACACTGATAACACGTACATGTAGGGACGTGCATCTCAGATTTAACATTGTAAAACGATGCCTTTAACTTGTGGCGGTTTTACTGCATCATATGATAAAGAGGACAAATGAAGCATGTCTATTTAATGCCTTATGGCCTGTAAAGAACATCAAGTTACAGATTTGTCTTTATCATTCCTATGATAATAGGGAGCCTTCAGCAGACTGGACCCCACAGGTCAGTTCCAGGAGAGACTTGCAGACTCCACCCCTATCGGTCGGATGGGAGAACAAGAAGAGATAGCTAACTTGGCTTGTTATCTATGCAGTGATTATGCAAGCTGGTTCAATGGAGAGATTTTCATGTTTGATGGTGGCCAGACTCTGCAGGCATCTGGAATGTTTAGTGGTTACCTCGAAGTAAGTTATCAAATTTTCCACCTTCATTGGTAGAAATGAATCAAAGTTAAAGAATATAACTGGTAGCAGATTATTGTTCTGGGCAGGGGTATCACACACTGAGGTGTGTCATGGGAGGTTGTTGAGTGAATATAAAGGTGCCAGGTAAAATCATTCATTATTATTATTATCATTTCAAATGAATGTAACTTCATGGACTGCTACTTTCAAAATACCTGTAAAGAGTGTTGTAGTGATTTGCACGGCGAATATCTCAAAACTTGTAAAAGGGCCAAAATGTAAAAAAATCGTAATTGAAAACTTTCCTAAAAGTATGGTGCCAAAATATTCATTATAAGCAAAATTAGTCAGTTTTCTTTTTAAAATTTGAATTTTGCAACTGGCAGTCTTTTATTCACCCAATTTTTTGTGCACAAAATGAGGACTTCAATTTGTTTTCATAGAGAGAATACAACAGAGGCTATTGATCTAAAATTGAGCACATACTGTCATAAACTTGTCTTGCTGCTATAGATAAAAATTGTGAGATAAGATTTTGAGGGCTTGCAAATCCCTGATAAGGTTCATGTGACATGCTTTCTGTATAAAACAATGTTAATCATGAATAACTGTTTATGTTTCAGCTTACCAATGACCAATGGGATCTGGCAGAATCATTGATCAGGAAAACCAAGGGCTCTTAATGGCAACCATCACATGACCAGCCTAAATACTGCCAAGGAATTTCATTGGTTCAGATATAAAAGATGACATACAATTATTAACAACTGTATTTTTCTCTTTTTTTTTAGTTATGAATAGTTTCATAATTCCTTCCATAATGTTGGTCAAAGGCTTAAAATCTTACAGAGGATCTGGTTAGATTAACCCTTTTTTTTCCTGGCAAGATAAAAGAGTAAAATGATTGTATTTATGTAAAGGCATGATATGAGGATGAACAGATGTAGGGATAAAAAAATACAATTGAAACTTTTATAACAATTACAGTGGTACCATAAAAATGGACTTGTTATATCAGGTATCTCATTTCATCGAAGCTTTTTAAAAATGGGTTTCCATTTTTCAATTAATTTAATCACAAACCAATCATTAGAGGCTATCAGTTAAAACTGGAAACCGGCACGGGACGCGCAAGACTTTGCCTTGGTGCGGGCCTTTCCACTTTTCCCTCTGCCAGACATGATGTTTTGCTGAGTTAAGAGCAAAAATACTACTACAATGTAGTTTGTATTAATTTTATGTAATTGTATAATAATTTGTTTTAATTAATTAAAATGAGATTGGTGCAATGTGATATGAGATGATAAACAAAAAGTGATAGTGAAGGGTCACCAAACCTCAGGGATTTGAAAAGAGTGAACTTTGTAACTAGTAAAACTGGAGGAGTTGCAGATCGAATGAGTCAAAATACCAGTCTTTGATATACAAGTGACCTTTAATACAGGTGCATGTACTGAGGCTGTATGAAAACAAATTCTGTCAAAAATTATGGACCAAAGATATAGAAGTTTGCGAGTATACATGTACAGTGTATGTAATAAAGTGCTTGGATCAGGCGAATGAGAAAACCTTTCTATAAGGATGTGATTGTTCATTTTGTTTTTTTACCTTGTCCAAACTGTGAAAAGTGATCTTCATGCGCTCTATTATATACAACTCAGTGAGAACAGAGTCTTCAATGGGGTTTTCTGCTCCTAATTAACTGATTAAATTATTTAGGATTTTGTTTTGAAATTACATGTACCTTTTGAAATGTTCGGTACATGTATAGTAGTTACTCTGAAAGCTTGATGAAATTTAGAGAAGAAGAATAATTGTGTATTTTGATGGTTTTAAAACTATCAGCATCATAGCAAAAGCACTAAATCTTGCTGTATATCATAAGTACTGAACAGCACTGCACAAAGATATTCGGATATGGGACTTAACTAATATTATCAACATAAAATTTCTTTTTATATAATGCAAAATGCAATAAAATACTGTTCAATGAGCTTTACATGACAAATTAATGCTTATGACAAACAAAATAAGAACAGGAATAGAAATGAATATAAAGTTATTGAAGGGATGACTTAAAGTCTTAAAAGAGTCAGTTGAAGTGGAAGTGCGAACAAAAGAAGGAAGGGTGTTCTATTTTTTCGGGCCGTAATGAGAGAAACTACACTCGCCCGATTCCGAGTTGAAACATGGCAATTAATTGGAAGAGTATTGGATCATTTTAAACTTGTATGATTACTTTCATAATATCACACACAAACATTGCATTTTAAAATGAAACCAAGCACATGCGAACCATCTTTGTCGTTTAATCACTTTTAAAGCTGCTCTGCTCCATATTTTAATCTTCTTTTCAATGAAGCTATTGAACAAACGATGAATGTAAATATAAAAATAATGTAACATGTGTTTCATACAGGAATATGTACAAGGGTAAGGAATCAATTAGAAAAAAACTGGAACTTATATGAATACTACAAACAGTAGTACAATTTCCTTTAGATTTTGTGACTTTCTTTCTAAACATCCACATGTTCGTTGATCAACCACATGATTTAGAATTCAATACACACTCATCTTGAAGATGTTACATAATACTGAATAAATCCCTCTTTGAGTTCTTACAAGTCAATACACATCATCACATGCATTCAACCTTTGAATGGTCACTCTTGTATTTACTTACATTAAAGAGAAGGCCAAAAAGGAAAGTTAAAAGAAGAGTTGTTCGTCCTATTCCTGATAGTGGTTGGCGATTATTTGGTCAGTGGATTATTCAGAATTCATGGGGTGATCATGAAGTATCACAATTATTATAGACCTTTCTGTTAAATGTTCATTCTGTATTGTTGAAGTTGAATAAATACTTACCTGTCAAAGAAGTTGAACTCAATGATAATGATAAAGAATGGATGACTCCACAATTAAAAGCCATTTTTAGTCAAAGAGAAAAGGCTTTTCAATGCAAAGGTAAGCCGCTTTGGTGACGTTTGCGGAATAAGATCAATCGAATGATAATGTATAACAAAAATCATCATTATAATACTCGTGTATCACACCTTAAAACAACAAACCCAGGTGCATGGTACAAACAGATTAAGATAATAACTAAAAGAAACCTAGATTCACCAGTCTTAAAAGTACAAGGTATTGCAAAAAATGACCCCAAATGTTATGAAAAAACAGCAGAAGCTATTAACAAGCAGTTTATATCAATAACAAAAGACCTCCGACCCTTAACAATGGACAAGAGCAGATTACCTGCATTCTTACCTTCACATTCAATATGCCCAGAGGTCCAACAATATGAGGTTTACAACATACTTAAAGAGATAAAAAGTAACAAAGCAGGATTGAAGGAAGATCTTCTACCTTGTATTATTTGTGAATTTACACACAAATTAAGTCAACCTGTAGCAGATATCTTAATTGCATCTTTTCATCAGGGCATAGTACCATGGCAGTGGAAAAGAAGTCAAATTGTTCCTATCCCAAAATCTCAACCACCAACAATTGAACAACTACGCCCCATAGCGTTAACTAGTCGTCTCAAAAATGGCAGAATCTTTTATAGCCAAGTGTCTTTTGGAAGATATATCAAAGTACATTGACCCTCATCAATATGCTAATAGACCTGGTTTATCAACATCTCACTATCTTATTAGGACTATTGAATAACATTTTTGAAAATGTGAGAGACCAAAATCTATGTCAACTATTATTTGTACCGATTTTTCCAAAGCATTTGACGGATTGGATCACAATATTTTGATCAGGAAATTGATTGATCTAAATGGCAGACCATTTATTATAAATTGGGTAATATGTTTTTTAGAAAAACGATCTCAGTGTGTAAAATATCAAAATATTTTTTTCTAAATATGTAACCACCCATGCCTGGGTTCCTCAAGGTACGCAAAGTTAGGCCCATTTTATTTCTAATTATGTTCAATGATGCTTGTCAAGATCAATCGTTGTTATATTTTAAATATGTTCATTTATGATCTTACTCTACTTGAAGGTCGAACTTTACAAAAACGATCAATATTACAACATGTATTAGATAATTTATTAGAATGGACAGAAAGTAATCACATAAAACTAAACCCTAAAAAAATGCACTGCAATGAGAATTACATTTATGAAAAATCCATCTTTACCTGAGATTTTGAGAATTGGTGATTCACAATTGTCATATGTAAAAACTATAAAAATTTGAAATGGGACACTCGCATAAATGAAGTTTTAAAAAAATGCAATAGAAAACTCTATAATTATGTTTAGAATGGTTACGCAATGCAAATTACCAATTCCTGACTTAATTCAAATATATGTTGGATACATTCGTCCTGTTTTAGAGTATTGCGCACCTGTTTTTAATGGAGGTCATACTTTAGAGCACATACAGAATTTAGAAAGAATCCAGAACAGAGTATGTAAAATCTTTTTAGGTGACAGTTATGAAGACGCCTTGAAACGATGCTAACTTGAACGATTACAAATAAGGCGAGAAAATGTATGTATTGTTTTTGCTGTATCTCTAATCAAAAACCCACAATGCAAAGGCTGCATGGATTCCTGAACGAAAAATGGTTGGCATGTCATTATGAAATAAACAAAAGTATACCGGTAGTCAATATAAATGCAGGACCTCTTGTTTCAACAAAGTGCAATACCATAATTTTATTGATCTTCTTAATCATTGATTTTTCTAAGCTTTTCTTTACAAACCCAATATCTTTTTTATTTGTATATTTGAACACTTGTCTTTTTAATCAGACCAGTATTTTAACTTTCATGGTTTCATTGTACGATTATGTAGATGAGTTTTGTGAATAGATATTCTTTTCTATTTATATGTATCCTCGACAGTTGTAATCACATACCGGTACATTTCAGCTTTTTAGCTGCAGCATGTGCATCATTGTATTCTATATTTTTCGAAATAAACCTTGAGTTGAATTATCTATTAACCAAATAGTATATAAAGGTATAAAGCTGCTGTTCCCTGTCCATTAATCTGTACTGTACATATCCAAATAAAGTCGTTGCTACTATTCAATATTTATAAGTGTCACTACATCAGGATGTAGTGAAGAAATATATTATTTCCACTAGTTTTGAAGAGTCTTATTATAAGACTACAAGCATCTTGGGGCCTATATGATTATACTCTGAGTCTCAAAGTCAGGAAGTTCTTTGTTACCAAAGTCATCAAAGGAATCCATGCTCGCGATTTGGTGGTATTGCTTAGAACAGGGAGATGATCTCCCTGCTTAGAATAACTCAACTTACTCAAGTGTACGTGCGTGTATATGGCAGAGATGCCAACCTTCATCAACAAAAAAAAGTATTCTTAAAACAGAAAAAACAGTATTTTTTGACCAAAAAAAGTATTTTTGAAAAAACCCTAAAATATCGCCCAATCAAGCAGCTTCAAAGAAATAGGCAACGGCGGTACCACTTATACGTACCCGGATCGGAGCGCGACGTGCATACAGTACACATGGGTTGTTTGCAACGAGCGCAGTTTGGGCCCCGTATCACTGTACTGCATGCATCGTTTGAAGACATAGGTGCATAATACACATACAACACAAAACCCATGATCGGAAATGAAGAAAAACGTCAATTAAAAAAAAAAAAAAAAAAAAAAAAAATTATTAAAAAAATTAAAAAAAAAAATTAAAAAAAAAAAAAAAAAAACCTAACAAAACACACAAAAAACGTACTGCCGTATTCATAGCCAAAAAACGGGACAAATACGGCAAAAACGGAACAGTTGGCATCTCTGATATAGGCAGGATAGGCGCATGCACGGAGTTCGCTGAATTTAGCAAGCTCCCTGCGCGCACGCCTTTTTAGTTTTTACACTAACCGCTATCGTAAGCAAGTATTAGTTTTTTTTTAGTTTTGAAACTATCAGCATCATACTCATAGCAAAAGCACTAAATCTTGCTGTATATCATACGTACTGAAAAGCACTGCACCAAGATATGGGACTTAACTAATTATATAAACATACAATCGCTTTGTACTTATAAAAGTGCAAAATGCAATAAAATATATGACAAACTAATGCTAATGACAAACAACAAAATAAGAAAAAGAAATAGAAATGAACATAAAGTAATTGAAGAGGTGTGTCTTTAAGTTCTTTAATAAAAGAGTCAGTAGAAGTGGAAATAAAAGAGTCGGTTGAAGTGGAAGTGCAGACAAAAGAAGGGAGGGTGTTCTATTTTTTTGGGCCGTAATGAGAGAAACTACACTCGCCCGATTCCGAGTTGAAACGTGGCAATCAGAAGAGGTTGGTTCTTTTTAAACATGTCCAATTTCTTTCATAATATCACACACGATCAAACATTACATTATAAAATAAAAACCAAGCACATGCGAACCATCTTTGTCTTTTAATCACTTTTAATGCTGCTCTGCTCCACATTTTAATCTTCTTTTCAATGAAGCTATTGAACAAACAATGAATGTAAATATAAAAATAATGTAACATGTGTTTCATACAGGAATATGTACAAGTGCATGGAATCAATTAGAAAAGTTGACATTTATATGAATACTACAAACATTTACAAACAATAATACAAGACAATGCATTAAATGCATATGATTGGTGCCAATTTCGTTTCAATATAAACACAGAAATTTGATGTGGAAATTTAGCTGTTGTAGCCGTACTTTAAATATAAATACGTATTTTTTTATGTAAGCATCAGCCATATTTTTACTAAAGTAATTTTTTATCAAGTTATTTCTAAAATATAAAGCTATTTCTATGAATATTCTTCAAATTTCCTTCTAAAAATATTTTGGCTTTAAAGATATTTTTCTTCAGTGGCAAATTGAGGATTACCTAATTTACTGACTACAAACATGTGAAGCTTTAAATACTGTTTTTAGCATTGGAATTTCAATAAATATCAAAGGGCAATTGTTAACTTCAAATGCACTGAGTTTACTGTAAAAGAATTTTCTTTCATAATTACTATTATTGTAATGACCTACAGTGTACGGTCAATACAAGTATGTATCGTTTCTATAATAGAACTTTAAAGCATCAACATTTAATTGTTATCAAAACAAATATTAATAAGAGCTAATCAATGTCATGTAATTAATGTATCTAAGAGCAAATAACCTCTGAGTAGAAATGGATATATACACATTTGTTTCGATTTCCAAGTCCTGCATATACAAATACTGTACATGAAATCTATAAATATGATCATTTAAGTATTAACATTGTATGTGTGACAAGTAATCTAGCAATTTCCTTTAGATTTTGTGACTTTCTTTCTAAACATCCACATATTCGTTGATCCACCACATGATTAAGAATACAATACACGCTCATCTTGAAGATGTTACATAATACTGAATAAATTCTTCGTTTAGTTATCACAAGTCAATAACGCATTCAACCTTTGAATGGTCAATGTTGTATGTACCGGTACTACATTAAGTAAAAATTGCCAATACCATATACCAAAAATTTCAAACACATTCTGTTCTCCATATTTCACATTGTTATATTAGCAGTACATAACCTAGGTAATATCAAAATGAATAATATAATATGATGTTTCTCTCGGATTTGACTTATTTATCTATTAACCATATAGTATATAAAGGTATAAAATATGAACTGCTGTTCCCTGTCCATTAATCTGTACTGTACATATCCAAATAAAGTCGTTGCTACTATTCATTCTTTATAAGTATTTCTTACATAGTCCATATATTTGTGATTTAAATGTCAAAAGCCATTCAAAGAAGACATAGTGTCTTTGAAGTATTAGTATAAACCAGAAGTTAGGAAAGCATGGTTCAAATAAACTTCAAATAGACTCCGTTCATTCCCTGTAGGTTCTGGGCCGGTATTCAATTCAATATTTGTGTCAGAAATATGATTATTTTACTCGGTTTTCGCTTAGATGAAATACTTACCAACTTTGGTATTCAGTTGAAGTTTTTGGCTAAGGATTTTACCCTAATTTTAAGATAGCTCCCTAGCAGACTTCAGCCAATTATTTTGGAGGCCTTGATTGGCAAGCATAATATTGATGTATGTATATGCAGTCATTATACCATTATATTAATAGCACGCACTTAATGAGAAGCATTAATCGGCAATAATCGCGCATGATTTTGGATTGACCATGTATTAAACGTCACAATGCTTATTCGTAAGTATTTTGCCTTGAAATCAGCTTGCTTAAGTAAAACGCTTAGGTGTAATCTGAAGACAAATTAAAATATATTACTTGGCCATGCACAATGCTAAGTAAAATACTGACTTAATCCCGTATTGAATTGAATATGGCCCCTGTTCTTTATACCAGTCAAATTACATAATTCTGCTGCGATTTCACCTAAGGTCTTTATTTAATTAGTATAATTAAGTATGTCTGTGGTAAATACTTGATAATAGTTCTGTCTGATATTTCTCTTATTTACAATTAAACTAAAGTGTCACTCAGCACATACAGTCACTAAACTTGGTCATGAAAAAATACAATTAAATTCTCAGCACCATTCGTAATTCATAAAAGTCTAATGGACTGATCAGTAATAACAACTATTTGTTACTTCATTGTTTGTTTAATACTCTATAAACAGAAAATTCTGCCATTGTCTTACAATTACCTAGTACAATTCAAATGTATTTATTTAACAAAGGAAAGCCAGTTCCTTTCAGTAATATATAGATACAGGTATATGTACCTTTATGCTATACCGGTAGTCTATGTACAAACTTCAAAAGAGTTGTCAAATTGGTAGGAAAAAAATACCAGCAGTAATACATGTAGAATCTCATGTTTTTACAATGATATGCCATATTTGCATTAGAAGGAATTAAGAAGGAATTTTAAAAAAAAAGATGAACAGAGAAGCATGAACATATACATAAAGATATACAAACAGAGAGAGAGACAGAGACAGAGAGAGAGAGACAGAGAGATAGTGAGACAGACAGACAAGGTGGGGGCAACAATGAAGCACAAAATATACAATAGAAACTGCAAAATAATGCATTAAAATGAAACTAAAATAGCATGAACCAGCATGACTTTAAAGCAACTTAATACAAATATGTAAATTATGACATTATATTGTATAATAAATAAACACACCTTTTCATACATTGAAAAATTGTCTTACCAATAAAAACATATCACAATAGTGATCCTCTCTCTTCGAACATATGATTTCTGTCATCAACTACAAGAAATGGTTTGTTAGTAGACAGAACTTACAGGTTGGTTTAGATAATGTGTTTTTGTCAGTTATAAGCAATACCGGTAGGTCAAAAACGTTAGTTTCCCATTACAAAATTGTCTCACATGAAATTCATTACAGGAATGCCCATGGATTCCAGATTGAAAGCCGCAAAATACTCAGGTTTGTAAACCCCACAGATAACCTTGTCAACTACGGCAGATTTAAAAAAAAAAAAACACAGAAAATCTGTAGCAAAAATATCTTTTCTATTACTTCCACTTAGCATTTGCAAAAACTAATCTTTTTAATAATTTCCCATACTTTGAAAATACAAGTTATTGATCAGACAGTGTTGGATGCTTGCTTTTAAAAAAGATAAAATGGACTTTCATATTCATATTGTGATTTCATTCAATTGACAAAATTTTCCCCAGTGAATACCTTCTTTGATATGATACATGAGGCAGTTTAGTTGATGAAGAGAGGAATGAATATTTAAGTAACCACCTCTTTGAATTAGATTATTTGAATACAAGAAAAAGGGCAGCATGTAGCACAGCATCTTGATGTTTGCTTTCAAACTAAGCATGACAGCTCTGAGATTATACAAATACAGGAGATATTCTACAAAAACTATTTTAAAGGGATAGTTGAGTTCTTGTTTAAGACCGCAAATGCTTTCAAAGTGCATGGTTATTGCTCTTATTCTTATTTATGACATTTCTAGTGCTCTTTTAGGACCTAAAATTGCTATGAAGATAATTGTAGACCCAAAAATGTGTGAAATTTAGCCAATACAATCATACCAATTCAGCTTCACTTTTAAATAAATTTGGTGACCCTTAATTAATTAATTAATTAATAATAACAATACACGGGCCGGCTGGTTGTGCGTATTATAACCAACACGAAAAAGCCAACAAAAAAGCCAACATCGGCATTGGCTGGAATAAAACGTATAAGGTGCTATGTCGTTTTTTCAACGGCTGGTTCAAATTATCAAATATTTGTGTACCACCACAAATATTAGAAGTCGTTATATTTATGAATATTTCAGCTGTCTCTGAACCGATTTTGATCAACCAAAGATGATTTTGTCATTTAAATTGTATGTTCTTTCAAATTTGACACTCAGTTTTTCATTATCTCACAAAAATTACTTTGTGTAGCACCCTCTGCAACAAAACTCAACTATCCCTTTAAGAACCAACAGCAAGGACATACAATATTACAGGGTATTTTAAATCAACATGAACCTCAATTCATGTGACCTTCATGGCTGATAAACAAACATGCACAGCAAGTATTGACAACTGCAAGTAAGTAATAAATGCATTAAAACTTTTGTAAGCAGAACAATGAGTTTGAACACACAAAGCAGCCACAGCAGGAAAACAGAAGATTTGATAACAGCCGAGGCAAGAAACCTTATAAAAGACTCAAACCACAACATTTGTACATCAAAAGGCTTCGAAATTCATCCCACTATACCCTAGCTCTCATCCCTGCTGAATCCATACTGAATTCTATTAGAGCCAGGTCAATCAACCCCCCCCTCATTACCTCTGCATTGCATGAGGCTTCATCAGATGTTCAGTTTTTCCTTTTCACTTTGGATCATGTAAACTTCACGTGACATCTTGAAGGATTTCGCACAAGCTATGCACAATATGCAGGAAGCTATGCACAATATGTAGGAAGTAATGCAGCAGCTGATTACAAAACACAGATGCTTCCTCTGAGTAGTATTTAGTAGTTATTAGCATCCATCTGTCTGTCTTGAGAGATGGCATGATTGTGTGCCAGTGTATAATCACTTCCATCATATTCTATAACAGCTACATATACATATATGCATTGATTGATAGAGATACAAACACACAGTTGGAATCATCCTTTCCCAGCATTCACTGTTTGTGAGGGGTATCCTCAAAGGATATGCACCTCTCGTTCTGTAGTCAATACCACACTCTTCAGCTTCTTCAAGAATCCATATTCCTCCTTTCCATCCAGGTATGCTCGATATATTAACTCTGTCAACTTTTATTATGTCAATGGTCCATCCTTCAGGATGAATTGATGCTTCAGTATAACCCAGCCGGTGAGTTCTGCACTGCTTTTCGTTTTCTCTCTTCAGTGCTTGTCTTCTCTGGCTTCTTGGACTTCTTCTTACCCGTACTTCCCTTCCCTCCATCTGTGGATGTTATGGATTCCTTAGCCTTGCTGTTCTTAGATGCATTGCTTCCTTTCAATCCTTGTGAGTCTTTGTGTGTCTTCCTTGGAGGCTGCTGCCTCTCCAGTGATGAATCTGAAGTCATCGACCCATTGACAGGGGACTGGGACTGATGCGACGAGGTGGGCGACAGCTCCGATGATCCCTTAGGGCTCTTGGTATCCTTGCGCCGGATGTCTTGAGGATGAAGGAAGTCTTTGTCCAGCGGAGAAACAAGTTCTAGCTTGATACGATGAGGAGAGGCTAAGATGCTCTTGACCACCTCCTCGTGTTTGGCCCACTTTACGTCATTATCATTGACACCGATGATGAAATCACCTTCTTTCACTCCACTTGCCTGGGGAAGATATTAAAAGAATCCACAATTGCAATCAATCTTTTCATTATATATATTTTCTTTCATGTGAAATCATTATACCCCAAAATCTGATCAGAAATACCATTCTAATAAATTCCATTACCACTGGTACTTTATTACTGCAACAAAACAAAGATGCACATCAACCTGTTTACAACAAATTTGATTGGATATGGCTAATCCTTCATTACTTGCAAATTGTACCCCAAAACAACTACAAAACTACAGAACATTGAAAAATGAGAATTACTTTTCTTTTGCAATAAGTAATTTTGATCACACCAAGATTTTATTTATCATGTAATATGTCAAACTCTTTGGTAACTGATCTACATGTTTTGTCTCAAGATACACTCAAGATATATAAATTCAAACTTACTGCAGCAGCATATCCTTGGTCAACTTGAGCCACGATGACTGGTGAGTCTCCTCTGACAGTGAAACCATAGCCTCCCATCCCTCTCACAATCTCCACTATCCTAGGAGCTGTCCATTGGTTACGACTGTTGAAGATGGCAAGGGGACCCTACACATAGAAACAAATGCAAGATATTGTTACAGGAAATCTTACATCTCTAAATTCACAATTAAAAAATTTCTTTTTAATTATCTAAATTATTCTGGATTGAATGGAGTATTTATGATGATTTAGAAGATGGGCAATCTCAACTTCATCAATCTGATGATACAGCCTGCTCACAAAATAATGATCCAAAGGTACATTTCATAATGATAATAATAACAATAATAATAATTTAACTATCTAAAGTTTATACCTAAAAAGATTTAATTATCTTGAATCACCCCCCAACCCCTCCCCAACAAAAAAAAGCCTTTTCTGCGGAATAACAATTTTTTAATGAAATATGGCAATGGGGAGAGCAATTTTTTGTGAGGTATATTGATATGCATTCCCACAACTTTCAGGAACTTTGTAGAATATCCAGATCCTTTTAAAGAAACATTTCTACTTACCATTAACAACAAACAGTGACAATTTTATTCTCCATTAAAGAGTTAAAAGAAAGAAAGAATTCTAACAAACTAACAAACAGAAAAGTAGAGAGAATTCTTACTAGATTATGGAAGATATCTTGGACTTGGACTCTGGTGAAGTCTGGAACATGAGGCTTGGCGATCTGCGTGGTTTTACCTGAAAATAAGAAGAATAGAGTTGAAGCCATGATTATTCAGGTCTCACATTGATAGATATTACGCATGTGATAAGAAAGCAAGAAGATGTAGTTGTATAAAGAAGAATTTCAACACTATAAATTGCACAACAAAATACCACCTTTCTTTTAGGATTCTTACATAAAAAGCTATCAGGGATGCTGCAGTAACTGATGACTTCCTTAGTGATAATGATATGATTTCCATTAGATAACAGTTTGATCAAACTGCCTCATTGTCTTACAACAATGGGGAAAATAAGAATGGGGATAAGTTAAGAAAATGGATTGATTATTATTAAATCAAAATAATTTTATTGAATTAAAAAGTTCATTAATTTGAAGTTGGTCAAAGAAATAAATTGTCAACATAATACTTTTGTAATTTGTGTGCATAATTATCTTGGAGAAAATGGGACATTCATTCTTGTGCTTTCAAAGGAGTCTGTCTTCAAAGAGAAGACGTCTACTCACTGAGGATTACAGGTGCATCTGGGAGTTCAAAGAAGTCATCCTCATTGTCAAGGGACTGATACCGATGCATCGATTTACTGTGGAACTTCTTAAGAACCTCCTTCAATGTGTCAATCTTACGAAGCTGCTTGGAGAGGTCGTGAACCCTGAGGGCCTCCTCATGAAGCATCAGAGCCTGTCGAATGTGTGCCTTGCCTGCGGTGGTTAAGAGACAACGAATTCATGTTACACATGAACGATGCTTAACTCATTTACTACTGAATTATTCTATTCCCATAGGCTGTAATACAGGTGCTACCCAATTCCTGGAGGCAATTGGTTAGGGGGGAATCAAATTTTAACTAAAATTTAAACTCCTCTGCAGGACAGTACAGCAGGTGAATACTTCATGAGGGTGTCTAGTTTGGGTCGAACAGTCTTAATCTAGGTGGAATATTTGATTTCAACCACCTGTGAAAGTAGCAAGGGGGAGAGACAAATATTGATCACATGAACTCAATCTTGTGTCTTGTTTAGCCTGGTCCGGGGCTTTCTCTTTTTCTAAACTTACACATACACGTACATGGTGTTATATATATTGAGAGAAAGAGAGAGAGAGAGAGAGAGAGAGAGAGAGAGAGAGAATGTTAACTTGCATCCTTACACATGGAGTTAACACCATACTGGCTCTAAACAGATGATATAATATATACAGTGCTGTAATCATTTGAAAGTTGGAAGAGGGATGAGAAGACAAAGATTGCTTCATAACTATGTGATATACAGTATCTACCAGTGGTAACCGACAGGATAAAAACAAATAGGTGATGTTGGCTTGATTACACCTACTGTACAACACGATCACATCTACTTTGGAAAAATGAACTCAAGGGCAAGTTCAACACTCTATTTTATGTCCCAATGGAAGTCATGTTCGGATTACGTAATACGTCATTGTAATGTTCGCACATTCATATTTCAAAAGGTGACGTACAAGGTCACTGAAAATACCTTGGCTTGTTTTTGTGATCGTGTTTTACATCTATTCCACAGCTTATGAAAGATCTTTGCCTCTTGGCCTGTACTTAGGATACATTGAATACCCTCTCTGGTCAGGGTAATCACTCACCTAATCTCATCCTTTCTTCCCAGTTCTGAGGAGGCTGAAGGTCTGATTTCTCTGAGTTGTACATGGAAGGGAAGAGCCTCAGTAATGTCTCCGAGTCGTAATCTTTCTCTGTAATATGAAAATGAATAAAATACAGATTCCGTCATTAAAGGGACTCTTTACATTGCTACAACAAAAGAGTTACTGCAAAGCTCCTGATTTTTGAGAGGCATATGGATGACTTAACTATCTCTTTTCTTCTCTCCTGGAGCAGACAGATTGACATATAATGGTTTCCCTTCTTGAGTCACACTCATAGGGTTGTGAGAAAAAAACTAGCTTGCAACTCTCACCAAGATAGCAAGTTCATCAGGATGGTTAAAATCATTAGGATTTGTTCACTGACGCATCCAAACAGACAGCGGCTCATACCATCTGTCGTATATTTTATGATGCAACAATCACCACAATGGCTTCTCGTATCATAAAAGTAGCAGTTTCTGCAGGTAACTTCAGTTTGTCTGAGGAAGGTCCGAACAACAGACATTGAAACTGTCACAGGTAAACACCTTTTTGATGTATCAAAGAACAAAGTCGTAATAATACACTGTGATTCTTTATCTGAAATTTTTATCAGTGTAAAACAATATTCTTTAAAATTTTCAATTTATTATTTTCATAAAATACAAAGATATAATATATAATAAAATTGTGCCTGGGATATTGCATTAAAAGGCCAGAGGCTTGCAATAAAACAAAGCATTCCCCTTACAATCATAGTAACCATACCTTGATTCATACTAGGACCGACGATAGCAATGGCAGCATAGTGGTGCGCCCTTGCTTTGAAGTGTTGTGATTTGACAAGAACCATTGAGATCCATGAGTAAGGGATGTAGTCTTTGACTGTCTCCTGCATCATCATCTTGTGTACCTTGGTATACATGTCAGACACCTGCAAGGGAAGATGATAAATAAGGGTTTCATGATTATTCTTGTTAAAGGATCAGCATATATTATATTTGTAGAATTTTTTGTTAATGCATTTTCTATGGTTATAAAAGCAATTTTTATCACAATTAGGTTTGTTGGGACTGGTTTATTGCTGGCATCAAAATCATTTGTAAGTGATCTCTTTGTGACTTCAAAAATATCAAAGACTGTGAAAGACTACTATAAGTCACTCATGTAAAAATGAGAAGGATTTTATAATACTTTGAAATTAACAGTACAAAAAGTTTGATTCAATAATGATGGGTGAATGATAGATATATCTATAGAATACATACTTTGGTATATTATAGTTTCATTACTTCAGCTGACATTGTAATGTCACTGTATAAGTAAATAAGCTATAATGTGCTGGTTGTATGCTAGATACATCAGCCTTCCACATGGAAAGATATGAGCATGAATGATATACTTACAACTGAAGCTTCCTTGGCGACCCTGATACAGCTCTCTATCGTCTCTTCCACTCCATCTAAAACCAGCTTCTCAAAGATGCACTCCTGGACTTGGGCCTAAAGTATCAAATAGAGCCATTCAAGTTAGGTTTTCACAAGATACATGTAGTTGCTGACATTATAATAGAATGATTGACATCGTAAATCAGCATAAATATCATTCCCTTGTCCTTTTATCAGCATCCATTCCTATAGAATGCAACATACTGAGAATCATAACCCCCCTGAGCTGAACAGTAAGCCTGAGATAACTCAGCATTCAACCCATGAGAAATGCACATCTTTATTAAGGAAAATCGTTTTCCTCAGATTATGTTATTATTAAATCTATTGAAATTGTATGATTACTATAGAATAATTACACTAAAGCTAGAATTTAAACAACTCGTTGATTCAATATGAATTTCACTTTTCACAAACTTGCTTGTTACATCTAACTCATTATCTTTAAATAATATTCAGCCATGATTAACTACACAATATAACTTTGAATGAAATCCATCTAGGCTCCTACGATGTCTTCAACTTACCAGCATGAGTCCACCAAGCATAGCCAAGACTGGTGCACTCATGTCCATACTAGGAGCATGGCTGAAATTTTCTCCTAGATACTTGAATGCCCCTGCTGCACTCTCAAAGCATTCTATGGCCTTGCTTACACCAGCTTCCATTGTTCTGTCCTGTGTAGTATGATAGAGAGACAAAGAGGAAGGGAGGGGTTAATACTATTCACCATGGTTCATCAAACTGAGGATGCATTACAAACAAATCAGTCAATATTCCTTTTTACTACTCATCTTGTGACATAGGAAAATAGCAAATTTCATGCTTGCAGTTTTGACTTGTGATGATCATAGCTCTAGAATCTTTAATAAGCAATATATCAAATATAATGACATCAATTTACTTAATTAGTTGGTTATTGCCTATGTTCATACTGTGGCGTGTCAAACAGGCGTGTCAAATAGGCAGGTCAAAAAGTTGGATGATGGATCTATGCAATTACTCCAGTCAGAGCAAACCTCGTAGAGAATTGTAGATGTACCTTTCCTATATACATGTACATGTGTATAATTTCTGATGGGCTGACAGCATCCAACACTTAAAAATACCACAAACACTGAATAATTCAGAAGAGAAGTGTGTAACCTAAATTGTAGATTTGATGGTTGATACAGCAGAGCAATCATTCAAATGTTTGCTGTAAACCTAGCGCTTCGAGGTCTACTTTTGTGTGGAATTATTCATGAGCATTTCATCTTCACTGTGTCAGGGACAGTGTAGTCCCAGTAATGCTCTATAAAAGTCAACTTTGGGTTTCATGAATAGCTGCTGAAGAAATTATCATCTCTGTGATGGATTTCATAATTCTATGACTGTTAGCAAGGACATTTGGTTTGCAATTCTGTTATTAAGTATTACTGAGCCAAATGGATGTATTCATTTTATTGCTATATGTGTCTAAAAACAATCAAAGTATTTGAACATATACATGTTCACATTTACATTACAATTACATACATTCAGTGCATCCATTGGCAACTGCCTGTCTCCTAAAACATATTCAAAGACTTTATAATGTGAAATTTCAAAATATCAGATTTTTATTTTTTCTCCAATTTTTGAGCCCTCCACAGGCTATTTATTAATAATCTTCACAGAAATAAACAAATCAAATATATGTGTATGTTTAAAGTTTTAAACACATTCAAAATAATCTTTAAAAATATCAGAATACATGGCAAATTGGCAATGAACCAAAGTGGCAAGTGCAAATACATACAGTGCGGTTTTACTGCATGCTAATTCATGACTCGGATAGGTTTTTACAAAGACAAACAATTGTCCCATTCTATTATACAGGGAGTTTTTCATCAACCCACATTCTAAAGAATGCACAAATGGGTCATATTCTACATTCCTAGGGGGTTGGTGTTATGGAATCAACAATGCTAAATTAATATGCCATGGACTATCACCCAATTACATTGAAATGGTGTCACTAGCCAGGATGTCAACAATTGTATAATACTTTTTCTGAACGTCAGAATTGAAATTCATGTAGATTACTGGTGACTAATACAATAAAAATGTGCTTAAAGGATATAACATCAGGGAGTTGCAAGCTAGATGAATTAATAATCTTAAATGGCATTAGTAAACTATCCTATATCTGTATGGAATTTCAAAGGCATCTCCACCTTACAATAGGTCAGAAAGGTAGTACTTGCAGGAAACATTTTGATCAAAAGCCTTTTCTAAACGTTAAAAAAAAATCACTATCATAAGTTCTACAGCAGAACATATGTCAAGGCACACATGATTATGAGATGAATGAAATCAATCCCAATTACCATCAAAAAATGATTTCTACTACTTTTTTTATTTGGTGTTCAAAAGAAAACTGTCAGATTTTACATCCAAGTACTACTAGGAAGTGAGTACTGTCAAATTAATGTCATAATCCAATGTTGTGCTTTAACCATTTCATGGTAGAGCTTTATACATCTGAACTACAGTCGGGAGAAGTCTCCATGAAACATTGCGGCCCCACTTATCACAGCATACAATGCACATTGATAATGTCACCAGCCACATAGCATGCACATTCTAGAATGCCTGTGTAAACTAATCTTGCTGAGGGCTTCCTAAAATGGCAACTCCCTTCGTCAGAAACACCTGCGGGTGGCACTCCAGCCCTGCATTGATCGAGTGTCAACTCATGAATCAAACACTCCATCACGATTAACATCAACAAGCATGGCTATTAGACGTATAGAAACAGACAGCATGGCTATAGTACAATTGTCTGTATCTTAAATTGGACAAGCTGGTTGTCGATGCCTGAATTTCTATGAATAATCAAATGACCAAAAGTACCTGAATATTTTCAAATGGTTCTGATTGCTAAACTATGCAAGAGAAAAAGACAGAAAAGTAGAACGAAGACCAGTGATAAATGAGGAACAGATACTAAGAGAGGGAAATAGACAGACAGAGAGATAAAGTGAGAGAAAAGGAAAGAAAGAGAGTCAGAAAGAGAGACAGAGAGAGAGAGAGAGAGAAAGAGAGGAAGAGGGATTAACAAAAATAAGGGAGACAATGATATAAGAGAGATACAAAAAAAAAGGAAGGTAACGTGGGAGAGGGGAAGAGAAAAAAAAGAAAGTATTGATGGAGACATGCATACAAATGAGTAAAGTGAATGAAGTGATAGAGGAAAAGGGATAGGGACAGTGAGATGGACAAAAGGAGACAGATAACTAAGGAAATACAGGGGAGTGTATCATTTACCATCACATACAAAAATGAAAAATTATTTCAAGGTGTGCTATGTAAAAGAATCTCTGGCAATAATATTTAAGTTTGATATCTCTAACAATTCTCACAAACCACAAATTCCAGCCAGAACTTAAACCTGGCTCAGAGCCCACCTCACAAACCTACATACCACAAAGTAGGAGGACACCCAAATTGCATTACTTTCATTATCCTCTTTATATGTAAACCAAAGTCAGATCAATCTGGCAGAGTCTTGTGAGTAAATCTACCATCCCTGGCCTGAGTCATGAAATAAACATGAGCCAAATCCCCTCGTTCGAATCTGCCATCTCCTATAATGCTTCCACTGATTAAAACATGTAACAGTAGACAGACTGTTATTAGGACAAGCGTCTACATCATGTGCAGTTCAATAATAATGAGACATGTGATCTCGGGCATCTTTCACACCAGTTACTAGTCTAACAAAGCATTAGAATGTGTGCACATGTGTTTTCTAATCAATCGACCTCTTGAAAAACAAATTGAAATTAATCTTACATGTTTAAAGAGAACTAATATGTATATTCTAAATCTCTCCAGTTTTTTTTAAATCTTACAAGAGCAACAGGATTACTGCCTCTTGTTCGTACAAATGCTTTTTTAAATTTCATCCTTCACTTCTATAGCCCACTGTTTTTCCTACTTTAATTGTTAATACCTAAGGATTGTGTTTTCCTTATTTTTTTCTTTTTTCATAACTGTGGGTCTCAATTCTGATAATGAGAGATTAATGACCATAAATGAAGTCCCTTGATGAGAAAACAATGAAACCCTTACAAGAACTTAGAAGGATGACAGAAAATGAGAGCACATGGCCATTGCTCCAAACATGAAACTGGAGAAGACTGCGATCAATTAATTATTCATTTCATCATTGCCTAACAGACTGGGACTTGTTTGTATTTAATCAAGCAAAGTTACATGGCAATGAGTGGTGAGAGAATCCAGAGAAAGTAAACAGCAATGTGAGAATAAGAAAGCTGAACGCTCCATGCAGGGCTTGATGCCACATTCGTGATTCATTCATGCCTTTTTTTTTTAGCCAAATGATCACATCCAATTAAAATCACTTCTCCAGGCAAAATTCCAGCTCAGATGAAGTTGTCATGTTTCTTTCTCAACACACAGCTTTCCTCAAGTCACATCATAAAGCAAACTGTTTCCTGAAGTCTATATCTACAGTATATTGTAATAACCATGTATCTTTTGACACATTTTCCGTTGACAAGCAGGTGTTGCATTTGACACTGGTGCCCTTTACTTAATAATCAACTTTCCAGATTTTACTGGTCAATTATCCCAGTGTAATTGCTATATTGCTCCCCTCATGATCATCGCATTCTAATGGAATTCACATATTAATAAATGTTAATGTCTTTAAATGATCCAATTAAATTCAAGAAGCAGGCAAAGCAAATGAGCATCATTTTGGAGACCTACCTCTAAGGCTCTATGATGAAAATGACTAATTCTGCATTATAGATTTGTTGATTAAGACAATATCAATCAGTAAGATTGAAGATGCTTCCAATTCATTTCTGTTCCACTTTAATATTATCATCAGAGCTTCATTATAATGGGACCACCTTGTGTTGGGAGCAAGTTTTCAACAATGTCCCTATAGGCACCCACTTTCTATCGCCTACAAGGTACACAATGTACACACTGTACTAACCTGTTTTGCTCCCATCTGGGTAAAGAGAGCTGAGATATTAAAGAGAACGCTACCCTTCTCAAAAGCAACAGACTTCTGTAGCGATGGAACACCTGTCAAAGCATCGTACCTGTAGCAAACATACAAAGGATTGGAAATAATGTTTAGTTATGAATGGAAATAAAACATCTTTCTCAATATCAATTTTCAAAAAGTTTATAATTTTCATATTTGAAGGTACTGTATATACTCTATACTGGGGAGTGGTGAGTGATTTCGCCTTGGAAATGGAAAGCTTTTTATGAAAATCTTTGGAGAACTAAAAATGGGTTCTGAAAAAAAAAACCAATGAAATATCTTATTGACAATTGGTGTGATTAAATCTCACCTTTCAATAGCAAATAAAAATGAGCTCCTATAAAATATAAATAACTATTGGTAATTTCGAATTTCTAAGGGGGCCTGTAGCCCCTGACCCCCCATAAACCTATGTATATTTCTGTTCATGGCATTTATTGGATATTCTATGTTTTAAACACCTAGGCAACTGAACAACTAGGCGACTGAAAGTGTTTTTTTTTTTTTGTGCACTTGGCATTCAGACTTCAACTACCGGTACAGAATATACAGTCGAACCTGTCTAAAGCGACTGCCCAAGGGAAACACAAAACGTGATCTTTATAGACAGGCTCCTTTAGTACATGTTGCAATGAGAAACCATTTTCAAAGGGAAACAAAAAATGTGGTCTTTGTAGACAGGTGGTCACTAAAGAAGGTTTGACTGTACAACTCACATGTAAACATGCATGCCAACTATAATGCAGGTACATGTACAATGTATGTAGTGAACAATGAAGTTCGTTTTAGACATAAATGCAAGTAAATACCATCCTTTCAAATCTCATATCACTTCAATTGAATACATGTATTTTAAACCCGTAAATATTGGAAACTAATTAACCGTACATACAAACACTATAGCTTTCTGCCAGCAGAATGGAAACCTAGCAAGCCCTAAGTGTTGCTCTTTCAAGTTCGCTCCTCCTGCTATACAGCCTGAGCTTTTAAACAATCTCGTGGTTCTGCTCCATAAATCTGGCATTACAAATCTGAATCAGATTCCCACGATGCCTAGCTGCTAGCCTCCCCACAACAGTTTGGTTCTGTGTTTGAATCATAATCAAATCACAAACAAACGGGCCATTCATGCGCGCTGACAAGTCTAGGTATTCTATTGTTATTTTCTTCTGTTGTGGCACGAGAAGTTAGACAATAACCCACTGTGTGGCCATGAATTGTGGCACTTTCATGTACATGTATGTGACTGTTATAGGGTATTTAGTTTGAACATAATCTGTCTCCTTCATTCCTAGAGGTATTAAATTGGAGTAGGTTTCATTTTCTCTTTCATGAGCAATTCCATTTGGAATCATCCTTAGTTGTCAGGCTACATACATGTATTTTAGCAGATTGAAAACAAAAATTTGTATTCAGACAAAACATTGTTGTACTACAAGTTATAGATCTCGCCCATACAGCGAGACACTTGGTAGTTTTCTATCGAACACTCAAGCTCTACCACAAAAAAGCTATTTTGCATTCCATTGACTTCTATTATATTTGTTGACAAATATTTGTTTATGTATGATGTTCTACAAAAAGTTTGGTTTTATAGAAATATGTTCGACCCCATATCTAACCCTGTATAGCATGCAATCTTCAATGTTTTCTTAATTTTTTTCTTTGCCAAATAAAATAATGATGATAATAATAATATGAAAGTTTATTTGCATGTATTTCATAAATTTTCATTGCATATCAGAGCACGTATCATATAGAAAATGCAAACATAACATCTCATTCCAAGATTCCATCTTTGAATGCCGTTTTCAAAATGATGCATATTTGAGGCCTCTTTAATATCTAAAGCAAAGTTCAAGAGTGATGACAGGGCATATCTCAGAATGAAATAAAATTCACAGTCCTTGAATCGTGAAAATATCAATTATACTAGCAGAGGATGTCCAAATAAGGAACGATATCAAAATTCTTTGGTGGGGCCACTTTTACAAGTAAATACACTTGACTGAACCTGGCTGGTTTATTCTGCTCGGCAATAACCTATGAAGAGGCCTCTATATAAAATGTCACAAGTCTTGTCAGTGTTTACTTTATGGCTTCGGTATTTGCATGATTTCTTTTATATCTGGACAAGGGGTGGGCAGTACAGGTCGATCAAATTGTGCATGTATTACAGAGGAATTGTGTGTGTAATGCGTACAACATAATGAACTCCATTTTTTATCAACTTGTATTTTTAACATATCACATACTTGTTAGCAACAGCAAACTATGTACATTTATGCTCTATAGTGTCTAAGTAAAGAAAAAAGAAGTTGGCAATTAATTATAGGAGGGATTAAAAACAAAATTGTGTTAAATGAAACTACAGCTCGAATGCTTGGTGAATATCAACTGTATTTTGGGAATGTCTGCATTAATGTTGTAATGTTTGCTTTGTGTAAATGTAAGCAAATGGTGTTGCAATAAGGCCCCCCCCCCCCTTCACACACACACCACAACAAAAAAGAAAAAGACATGGGCTGGCGTCAAACCACATCCAGAGGTGGACTGGATGGAGGCGGCCTCAGTTCGGCTTTAAAAGAAAAGTTGATGTTACACATACGTTGAGCCGCCTCCAGGGCCGGCCTCAGTCCACTTTCAGACGTATGTGTAACAGGGGTCATATACTGCTGTAGTTTATACACCATGTACATAATAATGATTCTCGTGTTCAAAGCTGGGATGACGGTCATGGTATGCTCAAAACTTCTGTCAAACCAGCACCCTCAACCAGACAATAATGTGTTCCACAGCAAGCTTGTATCCATCTATTGGTAGAAAGTAACATACAGGTGGAATACACACTATCTTCAAATTTGAGTTTGAATATGTTTATTATTGATCAATGTCCTATTTGTAGCAGGTCCCTGATTACCGGTAATGCATCTGTGACTGTTGGCACATACAAAACACACTTTCCTTTCATGTGACATGATAGATAGGCCTATTTGGCACAGATAAGGCTACAGTAACATGTCAGTTTGCCAAGATGAAACCTTGCACTATCAAAATTAATGATTATGCTATCATTTGATAAAAACAAGCAGTTGTCTCCAAAACAATTTTTTTTAAATTCCTTTATCTCTTCATGGTGAAGCTCACTTCAGCCAAGTTCAGCCTGACTTGCTGTTCTTCAGTGACAAGCTCAAAAGAAACAAACAGCTGACTCACTAACATACTGCTTTATCAGATCATACACAAATTTGTAGGTAATCTTTTATCACCAAAGACACAGTCAATAATGTACCAGAAAAGCAAACTCTATCTGTAAAACAGGCCTTCATCAACAAACTTGTCAGATCAAGGTACACCAGGCCTTCTTGGTCAAATATGTTATGTTTCCTGCCGTCAAAATGAGACTTTTACTACATCATAGAAAATGTGATAGTCAGGATTTTTATCATGAAAGACAATTCTGGAATTGGAGTAGAAGGAGAGCTCATCCATAAACCCACTGGTTGTCAGATATGATTCTTAGTCATTACAAGAAGATCATACACATCCCAGACCATACTTGTAAATGACTCTATTGAAAATGGATTAGAAAAAACTACAACCTGTAAGATACATCAAGAAACTCTCTGTTTATCAGATTTGATTTCTGAACCACTGCAGGAGATAACCATAAGAAGAAGTCATTATGCCTAGATCAATGTAACATGCTGCCTTTGCTTTTCTTCCAATCAGGGTCATTTATTTCAATGTCACAATCACTTCGTACAGGGGGCGTTTATTTATGTGAGATATAATCAACAGCTGTAATAAACCTCATGCAGATACAAACAGGCACATGAGTGGGTGGTGATGGTGGATGGAAAACTTAACAAGATGAAGATGAGGAGATCACACTTTCCTTCAGGGTTGTTCAGGATAATAAGAATAACAAAACAATACCACTTATCCATCAAAATACATTTATAATTGCTTTCAAGATTTGCTACCTACAATAGATACCGGTACAGATTTCAAACTTGGTAGTTACCTACTCATTTCATTGTTTTTTTTAAATCTTGGAATACCGAGCAAGAAATGTATTCTATGTAATATACCTTGCATATGTCTATGAAGTAAGACAGAGTTCATTTTCCTTTTGTCAATGCTCAATATATACATGAGGAATTTAAGACAAGAAAAATTGCCCCAACAACTAGCGAACACCCCTAATAGACCTCTCAATAGCCCTCCAATAATTCTTCTCTGACATGTCTTATATAAATAGTTAAATAGATCTGTAAGAGAAAAATAAAGTTTCTGGCTTCTTTCTCTTTTCTGTAGGATGAGTACTTGTATACTACACATCTTGCTCATACATGTACATGAACCTCAATACGTGAATCAGCTCAAATTCCTTCTTTTTTGGCAAGTGCGTGTCTAATGGGATCCACAGATCAAAAAGGCTTTATTGAGCTAAAGAAACCTAATAAATCAGGCTTCGTTAAGATGAAATCCAGTCGAATCTCTATTTCGTGATACCAAATAATTGTTCTCTTGAAAGTTGATGCAAGAGTATTGGTACAGAAATAAAACTTGTTAGCATCTGAAGGATAAAGCTGTATAATCTGCTATCAGTGAAATAGATTTTCAAGTCCATGTAGACATTTTTTCCTTTGATGGAAAATGCTACTTGATTTGGGATTACTCATACATTGCCGAATGTATTATATATACAAATCAAATAGCTATTTATATTTGCAGGGATGTTGTTTTCAACTTTACTTTGAAATCTGTTAATGAGTTTATGGTTATGGTATTCTGTTATTTCAAATGTTATTCATGCAGTTCATCAGTTCACACACTGGTGATGATTTAAATGTTAGAATTTTAAATATTTCATAATTTAATCACATTAAAATAATCACAGGAAATTAATCAACTTCAGCAAACTTGAAGTGTATAAATATGCAAATTGTACCCCAAAATATATCAACAACAGACTCAAACCTAATTCAATTAAGAAATACACATGTATATAAAGATGAAATGTGAAATGGTTAATGTTGATTTGATGGAAATCATGTCACATTCAGCTAAGGCTTTTGAAAAATTAAATGACCATACATACTGTATGGTTATGTGGCTATACATGCAAACTGTATAATATCATATTGTTACCCTTCTGTTAACAAGAAAATCAATTTTCTTCATTAAAAAAGCAGAGTTATGCAAACAGTGAACAATATACAAGCCCACAAAGCAAATAACCATCGCACAGTTCAACCTAGAATGCAAACATGACCGAATACACGTACAATGACGGCATGCTATGGACTACTGTAGTTTGTGTTTTCAAGCTTTATTGTGATTTTGGGGGAGGCAGTGGATTCCATTAAAAAAGATGACATAACAAATGAAAATAGTTTGATAATTGTGGCTGGAGGGAGGTGATTATAAACATTTCCTACAATTGAAGTATATGGTTCAACTTCAGGGTGAGATATTAAGTTTGATGATCCAGCTATATCACAAAACTCAAAGGTGAAATCTGTTGATATATTTTGTTTAATTTCTTCAGGTGGATGATGACAAATGACAATGTCGGAAGCTTGATCAATGTCAGTTGTTAATTTTCTTCAGTACTTGTAATTTGTTTAGTACTTTGAGTTTTGTAAGATATATTAATGTTCCCCGCCACATGCTACCAAAAACAGTACATGTACATATAGTACAGTACATGCAGTTGTATGATGTCATATATACATACATCAAAAGAAACTCTCTCATTCTTCTATACTCTATAGCATGTAGTAGGCCTATCATGACATTCATGAAGAGTGACACATGCAGTGGTCTGGGAGATGATAATGATGCCTACCAATACCAGTCTCACAGTGTGAGAGGCTGAGCATACTTGAGAAATTGAAAGTTGAACTTGAGTGCAAGTATCTGCGATGTCACCTATTATTATTGTGGGAAATGGTTTCCTTCATTCTTTTTTCTCTGGGGAGTCTTTGAAATTCCTTTATGTTGCCCACAAAATGCATTTTTTTAGGCCATCTCCCTGGGGCCAGCCAAGGAGAATTTCAGCAGCTATGGTAGCCAAATCAGCCTAACCACCCTCTCCCCTTCCCCTATCACCAATGTATTAAGAACTTTGGTTCAGTAATAGTCCACAGTCATTACATATAATGTAGATTTGCAGTCTTACAGACAAACAAACAAAACAATCACACAAACAAAATCAAACCAGAATATTATATACATGTACTGTATGTATTGGGCATCTCCTTTGCAGCATTATACAATTCTAAATCATCTCAAAGCAGCATTCAATTAAGCCAATTAAACACCTATAAATAGCATATCCAGGCAATGATTAATTGATAACGTTGTCAATTAGTTCTCCTCGGCTATCCCGATATGTTGTTTATAGCTAGTTATTACATAACCATCTTATCCAAATCACTATATACATGTTCATGTATTGTAGGGATTCTGACAGGGCAGTACTTGTACTTTGGAGCTGTCTAAACTGATAAAGTACATCTTCTTCAACTTCTGTTGACTCTGCCTCCTTCAATCCTGAAGATTCTTAAGACATTAAGTGCAGGGTGTCCTATTTACATAGTTAATCTATCTAACTTAGTGACAGTCTGAATTCACTTAGAAAATGAAAAGCTTCTTGTCATACACTGTACACATTTGTACAGACAATATATTTACCTATATCAATTTCTTTTTAGTATGGTATATCTGTCCATCAAATTCAAATGCATGAATGTATTCTAATCAAAAATACAATTGTAAAGTCAATAAGCCATTTAGAAAATTAATAAACATTGTGTGTTCCATCTCCACTCTAACAGTTAAGTCGCAGGGACCTTGAAACAGGAGGGGGGGGGGAGACAATGAAATAAAGAAAACAAAATCCAGAGGGCATGCCAAACAAAACCATCCTAAACAAAACTAAAGCATAACGAGAAATAAAGGGAAATATGCCTGCTAACATTGTCTTTCACCATCTTTCATGGTCTTGTATGTACTCCAGCAAATAAATCATACACAGTACATATATACTTGGGTCATCTTCATAATTCATTACTTGGCCTCAGGGGTCAGCTTCACGATCCAATGACTTGACCAAACACAACAGAAAATCATTCAATTCAAAAGGCTCTTTTGAAAACCTCCTCTTGGAGGTCTGGCATAAGCTGCAGTTTCCCATTGTCTCTGTCTTTACAAACCAGCCATAAGAAATCTTTTCAGCTTGGTTTACACTCCTATTGTGCAAGAGCCACAGAGAGTGGGTCAATTGTCCCTTCCAACATTTACTTTTAGCCTCAACAATAGCCTCCTATTGTCTATCTAGTCTTTAGAGGGAGTATACCCCTGGTGTTATAGGCTGAGAGAAAATGGAAGTATTGCCAAGCTTGAAGTGGGCTTGGAATATAATGACAACCCTTGGTCATCAAAGGACCCCTACAGGTATACTGTCAGAGGCTGTATATAGAGAATCCATTTCTAAACATAGAACTGTGTTTTCACTCAGAAGCTTCAAGCAAAGCAACGTTCAATGAGCATGCCTGCATGCTATCCCCTGTAGACCTAAATGAGTTTATGTCATTTGTTTGTATTTGTGTACATGTATGCCACTCCCCCCCCCCCTCCCCCATTGGCCATCTAAGAGACTAATGTGTTTCTTTTTACAACATTTTGTTTTGCCTATTATCCTCTATAAAATGTGAACAATTTCTAATTACATGTCCCTGTGTATTATTCAATGCAGTCATATGCATATTCCCATGGCATGAGTTTATGTGCTTGTCACCAATCCTAACAAAAATTAACTCTTTTCAACACTTCACAAATGTAAATCAAGTTCAGCCTCACACAGTATATCAAACCATTTTACAGTACTGATATCTGATAGCCTGCCAAATGGATATCAATCAGAAAAAATAAGCTATAAATGAAATCTACTACCCTGGTAGGTTAAATTACCAAACAAATTATAATCCATGAATAGTAATAGTCATACATGTAGATAGTTAGATTGAATTAAAACAACAGCGAAGAAATTGAAATCTAAAAAAAGTAGAAACGTTAATAAATAGCAATCACATGGTATTTACTACATGTATATCATTGCTCTGCGAAATGGAGCAATAAATACTTGTGCAGATCGGAATATATGATTATTTCTTTCAGCCTTTCCTTAAATAAAATTGACTGGTTATATACCAGTAGGTATGCAAGTTCACCATAAAAAGGAAAGTAGGTAGTACAAGGCTATTGGCTTCTGTTACAATATTTTCTTTATTCATGGGAATCTTTTTCAGTCCTTGTCACAGCAATGTTTAAGGCTACAATAACACTGCATCCCATCATTTTGATAGAAAAATAAAATCTATATTAATAGCTTGCTCCAATCTAAACATGCCTGCGCAGACATCTCCTTGAAAGTAACCAAGCATTGACACTTGTCTGCTTAAGGCCAGAGTGTCGTTAGCTCATACTGATTGACACACATCTAACACCTTTCTGGCTTTAAACAGATGTAATATGGAGGCCGCATATAGCTTTTTGACCTTTCAATAATTGTCCCACTTTTAAAGCATCATTTAAATATTGTTAAAAAATGCTTGTTTGACAATGTATGAATTTCATTTCATGACTTGTTTCAAATTCCCCTCACTTCGAGAACACCTGAGTCATTTTCTCTTGCAGGAAACTATCCTTTCATAATAATATTCAATATGTTCTGCATAGAATACCCGTATTCAGACTCTAGTAGAGTTTTTGAATACGGGTCACTCTACCACCAGTTGCAGAGATAAATTGAGGTAGGGTACATGACAGGTGGTTTACCCATCATTGTGTTATAAATACAATCAGATTCCCTAGAAGATTCTATCACAATGAATACAGGGGGGTTCACCTCTGCCCCCTTTCCATCTACTCTATGGCCCTAGCAAAGAACCCTAGAGGGGCTGCTAGAGCTATAGAACAACTCTACAATGTAGAGAAAACATAAAGTATGCCTACTGAATGGTACAACAAGTGTGATTCATGTAGTCCATAATCTGATCAATGATTTGAAAAGATGAGAACCTCAACACTAAACTGAATGGTGAATTATAAACTGTACATGAAATGATGAAAAGGCTACAGGTACATCTATATAACTTATAAGGTGTTTTACTCATGTTCGTTGGTACAAAAAGGAGAATGTTTTTGATCATATGAAGCATTTTTAATCACAAATCAACATGTAGATTTCCTAATATGTTTCACATGCAAGAACCTGCATGTATTCAAATGAGACTGTATTTTCTATTATCCCAGACACGCATTTCCTATGACTACTCTTGAGTTGTGTAAATACAAATACTGAGTGCCCATTAGAATATATTTTCTGAAGGATAAACTTTCCAAAGTGCACAGGCTGTTTACAGGTTTGGACACAGAACAAAGAACTTCCTCAAGAAAAGTATCTAAAAATAAATAGTACCTGCACAATAACAAAGTAAATATTGTACTTTCACAATAGAAATAATACAATACATCCCCTAAGACTTGGTTTGAACCATCACACAACTGTCGGTTTAATACATTACAGTAAAAATCGAAGTGATTAGTTTTCTTTTGCTCATTTCTGCCAATAAAAAGTTCATCAAATTTTGAATATGGAGGACAAATTGTGCTTACTTATATAAAGCAATTATTCTATGGATGATCAATGATTTCAGGCAACATTTTTGGCAGTTGTCAAGAATGTTCAAGGCCCAAAGTAAACATACATGTAGGCAGGTTTTATTGTTTTGTGACAGTGACACCCATTCCGTAATCTTTGAATCTAGATTTCATCACACCTTACATGTTGTAGGTATGTACATCTTTCTCATAGTGTAATCAGCCTTTAGATGTTATCAACTGTCTAAATATAATCATGGCGTGACTATGTTTAACCTTAATCGCCGCAAGGCACAATATCTTGCTAATGCAAGGTGTACCTGACAATCACTGACCTACAGAACACTATGGAGTACATGCAAAACATCTATGAACAATGTACTTTGTGGAAAAGACCTTCAATGTCACTCATTCCAGAATACCATCTAATAAAATGATTGTAGCAGCCATTTCTATTCTCCCCATCAAGTACAAGATGAGCCAAAGTCAAATACAACAAATATATATTTAATTAAAAAATCAATGTCTGTAATTAGGTTGTATTTAATATATTTTAGTTTGCTTTTAGAAAGTTTATTCACAAAAAAATTATGTTTATAAAATAACTAATTTCATGAATGTTGTATTGTTATGGATTCTTATTCAAGGACATCTGGGTTTTTTTTTTCTTTTATAAATTCCTATTAATTATTGAATTTCATCTTTAAAAGATCATTCTATAAAAAAGGTTATATTTCCACATATTCTCTTTCATGTATTATAAAAGACGTGGCGTGGTTGATGTGTACTCCACCTTCAAGACAACATCAAATACATTCTACAGTAGCTTCTGGACAAATAGGTGAATACTGATGAGAAGCAGGAAGTACTTGAAAGTCAACATTTCCGTCTATTAGTTCATTGAATGATGTATGCATTCTATTTAATACTAAAACATAAATGACATCCCACGTCATGTACCAATACAAGGCATCGTCTTGCGTTTGTATATTCATGAATGTTCATGTACGTCATAGAATTCAGAATCTGAGATATTTGCAGTCTCACAGTAGAGCATGAGGCAAAAGGACGTCACCAAACAATACCGGTAATATATGTTATAGAATGTAGAAGTTGATATATTTGCACTCTTACAATAGAGCATGAGACACAAAGACTTTTTATGAAAACTGGATATGGAAAACAAATAGGGCTCCATTCAATTGAGAATGCAAGTACATGGCTTGTTTGGAAAAGAAAGAAAAAATGGGAGTGGAAGGAAGATATACAACCTGTAAGAACTAAGAAGCAAGAGAGGAAAACATACACACGCAGAGACAGACAGAGAGAGAGAGAGAGAGAGATGGGGGGGGGAGGGGTAGAAGAGGAGACACAGACGAGGGTAAAGAGAAAGAGAAATGAGCTTTATCAAATCAGCCCTCTATTTGAAGGATTTGATTCAGACTCACCAATGGAAGTAAACACCTAGGTTTCTATCTGGAGGGAAGAATCGATTCTCAATGAAATACAACTGATTGTAGTACTCCAGCAGCAGCTCTATCCCTTCCTCATTTCTTTTTGGAGTTCGTATCGACTGCAAAACAGGCAGGAAAGAGAGGGATATAATTTGGTTAGGAAGGACTCATTTACAAACAGCATGGTGCATAATTTTATCTTCTGTTCAAACTTGGCCAAACTTTGGGAAAACACTTCAAATTTGTTGCTATTGATTATATAATTGTTTTTTCCTGTCTTTCTTCTAAGTTCCTCATCAGTAAATGTTAACATGGATTCATAAGCTTGATTTGATATTTTAATCACTGCGATTGAACTTCAATTTCAACTTGTTTTGAGAAACATAATCAACCTGACTAACATTATTGTCTTCATAATTCTGATTGTTTAACATACCATTCTTCTTCTTCCTTCCATAATTGCAGTGGTCTCATTTCAAGTTTACTCTGTTCAGATAGATAAACCTGTTAAGCCTCTTCATATGATGGTACTCAATAGGTTAAAACAATCTGAAGAATTTGTCTTCCAATCTTATCTTCTTACCTGTCTGAGTTCTGCAAAGTCTTTGATTTCATTCTCATATTTGTCTCCATCTGCACTGTAATGTTCTAGGATATAGTCCTTCAAAAGACAGGGAGAAATAAAGTTCACATTAGTACATGTATCAACTTCACACTGCATTAAAGTCAATATACATGTAATGAATGCAGAGATATCTTGTTTCTATTGCACAAAAGTTTTGTGGAAAATGTGCTATCTTGACAAAATGATGTATTTATTTCAAATATACAGAAATTTCACCCCTCCCCCATAAAAGAAAACAGAAAAAATGATATTGAAAACATTCACACAGCTGGAAATGTTTCTCTTCCACATACATGTATGTCATGTCTGTAAAGTCTCACTTCTAATGTATTTAATTTATTTAATATATTCTTAATTATTTTTCATAAGTCCTGTTAAAAAAAATGGAAATTAAATTTTGCTAGTTTGATGAAAGAGCCTGTCGAAATACAAGCATGGCCTGCATAAAACACCTTTCCAAAAATTAAAAAATTAGAAAATTACGATTAAATTATCACGTTAATTGGTCTCATAGGAACACCTCACTACAAAAATTTGTTTGATAAAAGGACCATCTTGATAATGAGGGCATTCATTTCACTTGATGATTTCCCTGTCATATTAATGTGTTCTATTATTATCTGAACCCATCCAATCAGCATTACTATTGTGACTGACGTCAATATGGTAGTGCTTAGCCGTGGCAAATTGGCTCATCATTCAAATAGATTACAAATTACAAGCATTTCAGTTTGGAAATAATATATATACAGGGTACATGTCCATTTTTGTAACTATAATGTTCTTCCTTCAAATAAGAGATCCACGTACATACTGTACATGGCTTAAATATTAGGACTAGAAAATAGAACAGCTGCATTCTTGTTCAGAATTACCCATGCTCCTTTCATCAAGTGTTTGAATAGAGATAAAGTTGATTTACCTATTTCTGGAGTTGTTTTAATCAAATAATTACGGTGCTGATTGCATATTATTTGTATATATAATAATGTGATTTCTTGGTAAAATAACTGTCGGACATTCTATGGCTGTATATTAATGTTTTAACATTATGGTTTAATTTCCAGAGAATCTACAGCAATGTGAGTAGAGTATTCATTCATGATAGGAGCACCCTGCTTGAGCGATTCATTTCTCTTTCACTTGAGAGGTTGAGGAGTCAAATACCTTCCCAATGCATTTTATCATCAGTTGTCTAGCTCTCTTTGGCTCTCAATGGCTAACACAGCTTGGACCACTTAGCCATCAAAACATCATATGTATCGTCTGTTTGGAGCCAGAAGGGCATTAACTCTATGCATGTTAAAGCATATATGAGTTAATGCCCTTCTGGTTCCAAGCAGGCATTATCATGTCATATACACACGTTCTACAAACATGGAACATTATCATCCTGATGACTTACCGTGAAGGCGACTCTGGCGTCTAGTTTCTTGGTTTCTTTGAGTCCGAGAGGGATGAGAGGAATGCTCCTCATGTAGCTATCATTCTGATATGCTTCCACGTCACTGTTAATCTCTGCTAGCTCCTCCTTCAGGAGCTGCAGATTGGAATTGACGAAGCTCAGCTCCAGGGCTACCTGCTCCTTCAGTTTACGATTGGATGCAGCTCTGTAAGTGATAAAGATAGTAAATGATTATAAACTTGATTGAATTATGATGGACAATAGTACAGAGCTTGCCTGCTTAAAGGTGTTATCATTTGATGCAATAATGCATAATTGGTTGCAGCCCTGAAACAACCAAATAGTAAATGATTATGAATTTGTGGTGTAACTTTTATAAACATCAATTAAGATGAACATACAAGGACAAACAATGACAAAGAGCTCTACCTGCTTAAAGAAGATAATTGTTCAATCTTCATCAAACATGTATTACACAAAATAAATGTCAAGTACCATTCTTTGGTCCATGACTAGAGAGACTTTCAATGAAAGAAATCAGTACATAAAAAATAAATCTTTCCTCTTTTGCAAAAATTATAAAATATTCTTTTTTTTTCCTTCTGCAGGGGTGTTAAACACACTCATCCATATAACCACACAATAACAAACAAGATTTCATCACACATTCCGAGAGCAAAAGAAGGAGGCATGAATGTACTCATGGATACAAGCACTTTGAGCTTTCAAAGGGCCTTATCCCAAAATACCCAGGTTGTAAATTCACTTATATTTTCTCTGACATTAAAGGGTATTAGTTTTTGATTTGGTAATATTCATTTTGTCACCTTATTTGCTTTTAGTGCAGGATCTACATCTACACACTTCAGTGTAGAAGCAGAAAATGTGAGATGTGCACTTTACTCGTACAAATGTACAAGGCTCCTTCGCTGCATGTACTGTAGATACCCGGTAATCTTTATCACGACTTCCTCTTCTCTCAAATTGATTTTTTCCTGATTGAATCATTTTTGGTAGATCTATCTTCTTTAATTCATCATGTCCTTTCCTGATTGAAGACCATTTTCCTTTATGTTAATTTTTTTAATGCAGATTTATGGGCACAATTAAAATCCTTTGAAAATAAAAGTACCGGTACCACTTATCAAACCACAATCCTAACCACCAGACAAGTCAGTTGTTGAAACTGATTTTTTTTTAATTTTTTTTTTTTAATTAGTTTGAAAATCTAAAAGGGTAGCTAGTACACTCACCACAGTATCTCAATTAAGATACCAATTGATCAAAAAGAGATATTCATTTTGATATCAAACCTCAATACAAATCAATCTGCAATGTAGTTTAGTTTACACAGTACAGTGTGAGGCCATGACTTTATGAATTTACAACGTAGTCCGAATAGACCCAGGCACAGTGAAGTCTTTTATAATGTCATTCCTACAGGTTGTAAATCCCTATAACAAGACAAACACAAACTACTGCAATCTCTCACAAGTCTGTATGCCTAATGGATTATTATAACTGTCATTATCAAAAAGTTCTATATGCTTTAACAGAAATTCAACATGTCGTTTCAATCAGATTATGCAATATACTACGTCTACAGTCAAAAGTTACTCAAAACCACAGCAAAGTATTGCATACTGGAAAAAAAATCCCAATAGTCTTCAGATGTACAAAATATACATGTACCCGTACATCTCAACAACAAAAAATACTGCTGACAGCCTGATACTAATTGTAAGTCCAAATAACATTTTACATGGTTTTTTTAATTTGATGTAGGACAATTAATAGATCTAAAAATGTGAATAGGATTTGCAAAATCTACCAAACAAGGTTTTAAAGCTAACAGGCTGACACAGCATAAATACATGTACCGGTAGTCAAACTCTTCCTTTTTAAAGAGAACACTTTTATAATGAAGATTATGTGAAAGTACAACTAGTGCACTTTTGCGATTGAAATGAGATTTTTAGTGATTTCTAAATGATATTCTACTATAAATCGAAACCACAAATATCATTGTGAAGTACTCTCCATACACGGGTGGATTTCCGAAAGCAATTCAACCTGTGTGGTTGGCAGGTAGCCTCATTAGTAGGAGGAAGTAATGAAGTGAGCGGTCAATCAGCAACTATCCTTACAAACAAGCCAATTTCCCTTGCCTGACTAAGTATCAAAGAGACGTGAATAAAGTGCAAGACACTGCATGGATCTAGTCTATAGGTAACATTATGAATCATATCATATCGATGGAATGTTCACACTGCCAGACTACTGAAATATCTTCATAGAAAAACCCTTCCGTTTTTCTCTCAGTGGAAAAAAAAAGTCATGGGAGGCGGTCCCTCCAGGATTTTCTGCTGGAAACAAAATGAGATTTCCTTGCAATGATTAATCTAATTGTTTTTTATTTATGATATTTTTGTATGTTCCACAACTCTTTTAGAGCTTTCAATCGCAAAATAAGTCCAGCTCCTGCATATCTTACTTATATTCTAAATATTTATTCATTTATTTATCTTTTTATTTATTAGCTTCCTTTGTAGTTCTATCCCCCCCCTCTCATTTTGCCTAATCCTTTATTTGCTTTATTTTAATTTCCTCCTTATATCTGCTCTAGGAATTCACTACATAAGTACATACATACAGTGTATGTACATGTAGGCATCCTAACCTCTTGTTCTGATAACCACAAAACTACACTAAAATTCTAAGAAATTTCTAACAAACATACATGTACATGTATATATGCACAATAAATTATACACTATATGAACACATCATGAACTTTAAGAGCATACATATGTACATGTGCACATGTACATGTCATGGATGGATGATAAAAACAAGACTTCTGTCTGTTTATGGGGACACTCTCCTCTAAATGATTGCATCAGTCAGCATTATCCCAACTGATCTTTGCTGATACACATAAAGAATTAAACTGTGGACTGTCTCCACCAGGGCTGGCTATAACTGGTCTCATCGCTCGGATTAATCTAAAATCTCAGGACCTATCTCTGTAAAACGATGAGTCAACCGTCAGGGAAGGGTCTTAGGCAGATCTTGAAGAAGTTCAATTTGATAGAAGAAATTGAACAGATTAAGTTAGATTGATCAAGTCAATTACTTGATTAGACTACCACTAGAGAGAGTATAAAAAGATCTTTAAATGAATTTGATGCTGATGACTGAAATAGTCTCAACTGTACATTTGCATCAGGCTCAAAATCTTTTCAAAGCAACTCTGGACAGTCGCTGTCATCGTCTTTCCTGCTTAGAGGGGCCTTACTTTGTACATGTACATTATGTAGGGTACATGAAGTCTTCTCTACACTACATGTACATGTAACTAAAATTAAAAAGAAAAAAATATATAACCATTATCTTTTGCTTTGGATATTGAACATGAGATACATTTGTATGGAATCCTCACCTCTGAATAAGGTATCTTAACTCAGTACAATAAAAACTTGTGTAAAAAGTAGAGAACGTTATACATGTATATGTATGGGAAAATTTCTTTGTAAATTATAGCAATCTTTATTAGTTAACTTTACACAAAAAGCAAAATAAGCAAAATCTATTTGGTGTGAAACTGTACTAGGAACCTTTATTTTCACACCTTCATAAATTGGGTTTATCCATGAGAGGTGAGAAAAGGTACAGAACTTTAAAAAAACAAGCAACGATCGATATGTACGAATGGATCTGTCAGTACAATAGGTCGTTTAAGGTTCACAAACTTTGTCAAAGCTACTGTACATGTAAATTGCTCTGCAGTAAAAATAAAGGATAAAATTGAGAACTGTAAAAAAAATATTTAATTTTTTTTTTTTAAATAAAAATATGTAGGCCTACATGTATATTATTGTATTTTATTAATGGTAAAATGTTATGGTTCTTAATAGTGGGTATTACATGTGTATACCGGTAAGTCTTTAAACAGTACACAATTTTCTTAAACGTTAACTACAGTACAATAACGTATGGGAAATTCAGGACTTGTATTTCCCATCTAGAATATATGAACATAAAATTAATAATTTACAGAAATCAGTACCGTAGTTTTTTTTTTAACGACTCAATAAACTTGCTGACATACACATGTACATACATGTACATGTACAGAATGCACACAGCTTTAGTCTGAAATCTTTCTGTTAGCCTATTCTACACCATTGATTACTTTTATCCCATTAACAATTTTGTATCCAGCTTTATGAAGGTTCAGTACACTGATCAATAATTGCTTGACCCTTTCCTTTACAAACAGGCTAGACAGGTGATACGTACTATCCAGGCCTTAGCTCACCAGGCTGCTATTGATTTCCATTTTCATTTTAAATAAAAACACAATTTGCAATGTGGCAATATATATGTACATGTACATGTAGCATATCTTAGTACTCTCATAGTGTTCCAACATTTTCTATGCTGACAATTGCTCAGTGCTTTATTTTGTCAAAGATGTAATATGGGTTAGGGTTACAAATAATTTTTTAAAGTTACATGCAGGTTTAGATTTAAGGTTCGGTTAGGAATAATGTTTTGAGCAGGACAGAAGTTAGGAAATCGGTTAGAATAGGATAATGACTGCAGAGCATATGTTGTACGGCCCCTCTCCATAAGGTAGTGACTAGTGAAAGAACATTAAATCATGCAGACCTCTCCAAAATTATGATTCTAAACTTGCTAAAAATTTAGATCCCGAATGTCACCGATATTTGTCAAAGAACCAACTTTGCTTGTTCAAAATACAATTTTAAACAATAATAATTGATTGGCAAATGGGCAAGTATCATACACTTTTATGGCATATATCAGGCTCAATGGGCCAACATGTACAAGCAAGTCCTTGGGCTGACTGCAACGAGGATAATAACAAATTAATAGACCCATTGAAGATGATGTTTACATGGCAAATTTTTTGCTGCTACATGTACATGTACATCTTAAGGTGAATTCTCATTCCACTCCATCATAAATATAGCCCTTTACATTGTATGCTTTTAAATGGTCTTCAGCAAGCATACAGACTGAAGGATATATACCGGTATGCTTAACTATGTTTTCTAATCAATCCTCTTACTGTATGTTGTTCAAAATATTGATTTGGAGACACAACCCCTGTGCTGCCCCTGAACTTCAATCAATTGTCCATTCAAGAACAAGATAAGAAGGGCTTGTCAAGTCAAGACACAAAGAGCTTAAAATAGCAATTAAAACTAATCCTATCATACAATATCAGCTCAACAACTAGGCCTACATGTACCTACCTACCTATGTCCAACAACATGTAAATGGGGGTGGCAGTGGGGGGCTGATTACAAAGAAGGGAGATGCTGTAATTAATGCTCATTGATAATGAGGGGTGACAGACAAATAGAAAGCATAGTAGACAATGGGATTAACAAGTGCTGTCATAATGCACGTGTACAGTCAAAAACATTTTAGTCCTGCTACTCCTGTGTTGATGAATAAAACGAACAAAATGAAGAGCTACCGGTAGCTATTGAACATGAACACCAGTTTCCTTATGAGTTTTGAAAAGGTGCTGTCAACTTGCATGGGAGCCTCTTCATGATGACTATTTGAAAAAAATTAAGTTGTTCAGCATTGGTACAAATCATTAATCCCCCGATTAGGCCAAAATAAAACACCATATTCCTGATCTGGAGAACCCCCCTTTGTCTTCCCTCTACATGTATATAATTACCCCCAAGCTTCTGTTCATGTTGGAGACACTAATAAATGAGCCTTGATACTTTAGAACTCCTCTACTCTGAGATAGTAGAGGCATTAGTGAGGGATTTTATAGCTGTCTTCATTGCCTAAAATGGGTATAATTACCAAATAAACCAGCATACATGTACATGTTCTCTGTTCTATTTTTTAGAAGATTTACCAAAAATATTGAATATTGCAAATCAGTTTCATCATGTACACACAGTATTTGCATACACCTATACATTGTAAGATGCTTTGCTATACATGTACTGTATGTCAAGGGAAGGAATGGAACATGCTCTACATGCTGATGATACTTGATAGGGTGAATATTTTAATTAAAGTTGACTTTTCCAAATTTTGGTCAACTAGAGAGAAAATCAAAGATCAACAAGCTAGATGCCAACATCTCTTTACATCTGATCTCATGTTGATCTCATGCATTCCAGTTTGTAACATATACAGTAGGGAATACCTAGATTGACTAGATCCAAATTTATACCAAAGTGATACTATCTACATCATACATGTAGTCTACATGTAAGGTGTCTATGTATACCGGTAGGCCCAAAAATGCAAAGAATGACATCAATTCCACATGACCTCAGTCTAAGCTGAATCTCTCAAATAATAGCATGCATACATTTTTTGTACATGACCAAGCACAGACCCACCTCACCAAACCATGGTCCTGAACTAGAAAATAAATGATTTATTAAACACAATAGAGTCGCTCCTCGTTCTATTGTGAAATTCCTTTCTTCTTATTTACTCAACCATGATTCAACACAAGGCGCAATATGCTGGGTAAACATTCCACTTATGAAAGGCGTGTTGAAGTGAGAGGCGTGTGCTCATAAACGTAGGCCCCATGTATAGGTTGTTTCGTAGAATGAAGGGCGGTCCATCGCTATCTATACACAAGTGATTCATTAATGGAATTTGTCTGACAGTATTTCTAGAATGACTTCCGGTGGCGTAAGAAGTCAATGGACGATGAATATACAGGAAGTTATGAATTTATTATGATGACGAAATAACTTAATGTTCGTATTTGTTATCAGGAAATAAACCAAAACCATGTCAATTAATATTCAGATGTGAGACATCATTCAGCTGATTTGTATCATGTGTCTCTAATTCATTTGGGAGAACACTGGATAATATCTCTTGCTTTAATGTGCAGCAATAACTTGTAATAAAACAACTTAAAATGTTTAATCACAGGAAATAACTAGTTAGATACAAGATTCACTTAATAAATGGGAAACATTCAGTTACTAAACCATTTCCCCTTTCTTTTATTAAATAATTGTTTTAGTATGTACATGTACTATGTATATAGAGGCCTAAAAGAAAATAAATTACGATTGTACATTTACATCAAATGTTACTGTGTCACTTTCCAGATTAGCAGTCTGATACTAATGATGCACATGTACTGTACCGGTATGTGTATTTATTCAAACATGAATGTAGAAACACATTATTGATGACTACATGTACATGTAGGCCATCTATAAGGTCATCAAGTGAAGTGTGTTATTAAATGAAACACTAAGTTAATCTGTTTATAAAACTACAACTAATTGTTCTGATTGGTTTATGAAACATAGTAAAAAATTTGGCTCTTAAACTGATATTTCATAATATATATAGCCTAGACAAATATGTAGACAATCCATAGTGTTAAAACATTAATATATTCAAACATGATTTTAAACACCCACAGATTGTACATTGAAGGCTTTGCACTGCTAGCTGTTAGCAACAATCTCGTCTGTCGAATCGACTTTATTAAATAAGAAGCCGAGATATTTCACTCTGCATGTTAGCTCCCTCATTTAACAAGACACCACCACCAGCGTCTGGAGTCCCCTAGTGAGCTGTCACCATGGTAATTACAGTCGCCATAGCAACCCCATAACACCGAATAGAGCAGAGAGAACGCTAGGGTGAAGGATCAAGGGATAGTAGCACAGGGAGATAGCATGCTATGCATAAACATATGGTGTGGGGTTGTTTACAACATTATCTGACTTGAATTTCAAGTTCATGTACATGTACATGTACTGTATCATGCTTAACGTAGCATATAGTACAAGTACAATGTAACACATGGTAGAGTGAGTGTGATGAGAAGGAAAACGTTTTACATCTTCCATTGGATCTGATGTCTAAATCAACAGTAGTATGACTAATCAACTATTATTATTATTCACTCCTTCTAGAATTCCTTATTTGCCATTAAAGAGGAGTTAGAAGTACTGTATTCTATTTTATACCTTTCATGCCCTTATTGGCATAAATGTAACTATAAATGGTATTTTTGTCACTTCTTTTCAATTGTTTCAATTATCATCATCACCAACATCATTAACATCATTATCACCATTATCATCATCATCATCATCATCACCATACAGACAGAGAAAGATATTAAGATGAACTTACTTGAATAGATTCTCAGCTCCAACTCTCATCCTCATCTCCTTATTGATCTGCTGGTTGAGTCTTTGTCTTCTGTTCTGCATCTTGCTTCTCATTGTCTGATTCAATGGATCACAACCCTGTTTGATGAGAGAAACATTGAAGATTGTCATTTCAAATGAACTTGAATCCTTGAGGTTCATGTACATGTGTACTTTGCTTACAGTGTGATTGAAAGAATCAAAACCCAATTGAAACACAAATATTTTAACTTTGTCATTTAATAAGGAAACTTAGAGTTTGACAATGAGGCTTATTTCTTCTGACTACCGGTACCAGTAATAATTCCATTTTAGTACCTTGCATACATGTATGTACATGACATGTACATATATGTTATATGCACTTCAGTGCTTATCAACTCTCATTCTGTGGTTGAAGAAGCACACACACGGATTCTACATTACCGGTAATACTTTATATTAAAAACATGTCATACAATTGTGCATTTTTGATAGAAAATACTATACTGTACACTGTAGAATCAATACCTGTATAAAATTATGTCGAATTTTCATATTTAAAAAGGCAACATTATAAAATAGAAATTAGTGCAGGAACTTACATTCAATTGCAGTGGCTACTATTCAAAATGCCCTGCGCAATATACAGTATTTCAGTTTTCTATATCAGGTACTAGTAATCAAGTAGATTTTGACTGATATACATGTAGCTAAGATTTGCCATGTAATGTAGAACTTTGGAGTTTGTACATGACGCATCCATACACACCCAACATGGTGATGAGGTAGTAATGACCTTTAAACATTGTACAAGTATATTATCTGTTTGAAGCCATAAGAGAGTTAAAAGAGGTGATAAAACTGATGTACTTTAAGACACAGCTAACGCCCTTGTAACTCAAAACAAACGATACATGTACATGAATTTTGTGCATGATTTCATCATATTTCAAAATGAACATCATAAAGCAATCAGGACTGAATACACATGTAATTATCAGAATTAAAATTAAAATTTTTTTCAATTTGACATTGAAAATTTGATAGAATAGTCCTAGAAAACATTGACATCATTAGCAAGTCCAAGGCATTTAGTCAATACATGTACCGGTGCATGTACGTGTACACTTGTACGTATTACATTTGTTATATAATTAATGTAAAGTCGTGAAATCAAAGATTCCATTTCATCTGACATTAGATTACAGGTGATCATATATATTTGATTGAAATAGTAGATGACACTTTTTTGACAGTCCCAACATCATCACAACGTTTATGTCAATTGCATGAACGTAAACATGCAATCAAAGTTGTAATTTTTGTATAGTACTTTGACACCATACAGTTTTACTATAGAAAAAAAAACATTAACTGTATTTACAGGTCAATATTCATTGTTTACATACATGTATTCCAAACGGACTGATGGAATCAGAAAAAGATTCCATTATACTATTCTTGAGAAAGCCTTTTTCAGATTGCAAAATCAGGTGCACTATAAAGTTAGAATGCAATTTTAAAACTCACATGCATTTTCCTCTTGACAATATCCATTCAGTAGCACTAGCAACTAGTTGCCAACCACTCAAAAAATAAATATTACAGAGCAGAAATGTTAATATTCCTGTACTTTTAAAACCTAGCTGTACAGCTCTGAATGCAGAAGTTCCTGATGATGATGTTGTTGTTGTAGGCATACATGTACATGTACAGGCTGTCTAAACTGAATACAGTGTGCATTGTTATATGGTTACCAGACATTCTGGTCAGCAAAATCGACTAAATTCCTGTCATCCCAAGCGTGACATGATATTGTTTGCAAATATATGACATCATCTTCCTCATAATTACAAGTCCCATTTTCAACATAAAATTCCCCCAACACACACAAAACAAGTTTTTAACAAAATAAAATATTTTCTTCTTTCTTTTGTACCGGTAATCGGATTGTATGGAGTACTATGGACCCTAGAATCAAACTGAGGATGAGAAACAGTCCTGACAATCATTTCAAAGGGGAGGGGGGGGGATGTTATTACATGTATGTATTTTGAAATGCAAAATGGATCTGAAAGTAAGCAAAATATTTTGCAAGATAAACAATTTTTAACAAAATTCTTTAATTGGTTTTAAAGTATGCTTGCAAATTCATCAAACTGTAAATAGTTACATTTAATAACATTTTGACATAAAGTTGAAATGAAAAATAAATTCTAGAGCACCTATACATGTAAGCACATTGATCTATATCCCCAATTTTTCTGCTTCTATTGAAACCAATTTCACATCAGGATGGACTTTCCCTTTAAAATTACAAGGCAAGTCCTACACAAAATTGGCCCTTGGAAAGTCTTGTGAGCTGCTATAGCCTGCTATTCCAACTAGGGTGTTAACATTAAAGGATTTTGACAGAATCTATTTTCACTCCTATCAATTCATCTCCCAAACTATCAATCAGTCTGCTAAAATAATCCCTTAATGAATGGATACTGTCTTAAGTTACAAGGTGACTCCTCATATTAGGTAACCTGATCTCAGGTGATTGAGACTGACTGATCCAAATTAAGCCTTCTTTAATCTTGACATACTAGGAAGTAGGAAACTTAATCAGTAAGCACAACTTGAGTTTAATAACAGATCAAGTTCCACTTTGAGCTATATCTAGAGGGTTGTTTATACATGTACATGTACATGTAGCTGTATTTACACTGCAAGCAAAAAGCAACGATTTTTCTGACAATCCGGTGTTTCTTCGGAAGTTGCTAAGCAACAACAGGCAAACAAAAAGATAAACCAAAAAACATTTAGTTTGTGATGCCATATAATTATGTAGGCCTCCAGTGCATTGCCTATTTCTCCATATTGACTACTGAACTCTTTCATTCCCTTATACTGTACATGTACAGTAATCAGGATCTCCGTTTTCCATTCACTGCAGGCAATGGGTTAATTTGATATTAAATATTTTGAACATGAATCAAAACTTGTGAAACACTCATGTGGACTAGCATAAATATTTTTAAAGAAAAATGGAATGAAAAAGAATCTTTCTAATGATTTTAGTTATGAAATATCTTTTTCGTTTTACAATGGTTTCTAATGTAGAATTATAGCAATGTCTAATGTAAATCAAGACTTTATCATACATGTACCTGCCAACATTTGAAAATAAGAAATCTGTACCTTTAGCGGGGGTCTAGGCCTCTAGGGGCATAGACCCTGCGGGGTATAGGGGGCAGCATCCCCTGAAGCTGAAGCATTTTGGGCAAAAAAATGAAATAATGGGCTTTGGTTTATGATAGTTATTAGTACATGTTGGTTTTGTACATGTTGGTTTTGTACATTTTTTTTACAAGAACATGGTAAAACAAGCCAAATCTGGCTTTAAAAAAAAAATTAAAAAAAAAAAAAATTGGTCATTCAGAATTTTGAAAAATCAGAATGTTCCGATTAAATCGGAACAGTTGGCAGGTATGCTTTATACTTCATAAAAAGGTAACTGTGTTTAATAGTATGTATTGTAGTTTAGGCTTTTTAAAACCTTGAAACATGCAAACCCATATTTGGCACAGCTGGAGTTGTGTTTTTTACATCAAAATCTTCCAGACATTTAAGGGTGTTGTGTTGTGCTGATGCTAGCATGATGACATGCATCTGTTTCAACTATTACAACATATTGGCTACATTCAATGTCACCATCTACTTAAGAATCAAGGTTTTTAACAGGCTGAAAATCTATCCGGTGGGCGTGTAACCTTCATGCTACCCACAATATTGTAACATATAGAAATAACACTTTTGTTTAGGATCAAAGACCACATGAACTGTAGTAACTGTACAGCCTCTGGATCGTTAATACATGTAAGGAATAAAATGCAAATTTTCCTATGGCACTGTTCAACTGTTTCCTGTTTAATAGAGAAATGGTATGATGAATTGATTATGGACTTCAAATTAGATATTTTTAAGGGAAAGTCCACCCTGATAAAAGTTTTGTAAAATATAAGCAAAGAAAGGAAGAAAAATGGTTGAGTGAGAAAGTTTGAGAAACAATTGGAGATGTTTTGAAAATACATAGACCCTATACTTTTATAGAGTACATACTGTACATAACAAAAATTACGGAACTTTGTCAAGATACTCTGTACATGTACAAAATGGCAAATTGAAAACCCTGTTTTCCTCTGCAAGTTCTATTTGCTTTGTATGGAAAGTTTTACAGACTTTTTTTCTTGAATGGATGAATCTTCTCAGAACTTGATCTATTCGTTCTAGTTCTACAGATGATAATTTTTTGTTGACGTAAAGGTAATTTACAGGTGAAAATTAGCACTGAAGTTAAAACAGGAATATCTTTTAGCCAATATCAAAACCTAAATATCCATTATCAAAGAAACTTCAAAATGAGTGATTCTAAGGATAAAAACCGAAAATTATTACAACCCCATGCATTGCTCATAATGTATGCACACACAATTTTTTTAATGAAAAAATATGAATAAACAGATGCGAATTACATGTAGCAGGCGTTGAGGATTGACTGTATAAATGAAATGAATATATGTAATTGTAATTGTACTTATTTGCCAAATTGTTAACTTTTGCTGAGAGTCAGAGTAAATCTAGATAACATCAATCTAGAGTAGAAATAGAATTAATTATTAAATTATATCTACAAATAATGTAGCCTGGCCTTGTACCAATATTAATAATACTATGTTTGTAGGCCGTACAATAGGTTTAGTTCTTCTATTGTGCAGTTTCCTACATTACTCAAACTTTCCCATAAATTGATAATGCCTATGACATGAATCAGTGAAAATGTCAACAATAAATGAGGTGGATTTGAAGGAATGTCATCACCAGTCGTTCATCACGGTCATGCAAAAACGACTCCACCCACTAACACTAACAGCACGCAACATCAACAGGAGCTAACGAACAGCCACCGTTAACGGTAACCGTCGCCAAACGCAAGGCTGCTCAAACAGTGGCATGTACCGTAGAAACCGCAGCCGCTGAAATCGAAATCTTGAATCATCGAAACTCTCAAGAAAAAATGAGATGTCTTACCTTTCTCCTCGGTGGATCGTTTTCCTGATCACCAACCCTAGTGTCGATAATCTCCATAATTCAAAATCTTTTCGATGATTCGGTGGTCTTGAGATCCAACAAGCAACAAACAAAATAGTAGTACTTTTAATTTTTCGGGGAGATGAACACCGTCCGTCGGATATCTGTCGCAAGCATTAGCACTGCACTAGCACTGCACCGCCTGTGTCAAGTTGGCCAACAATACGCGAGCCCACAACAAGCCAGCCCAATAATCTAGCCAACATTAGCAGGATTAGCTATATCGGATACAGTATTACGCGGGGCTGTAGAAATTGGACTCGCCTGCTTCCACGGCTTCGCGAATCGGCCAAGGATTTTCAGGGTGTCACGATAATTGCTACGGCGACATTTTGTCCGGGGTTTGGGGTGGGGGCTCTTTAAATTTGGACATAATTCAAAACTTATTTAAAGTTATAAATAGTGAATATTTGATGGCATACTTGCCCCAAAACGACAAATTGTTCCTGGGATCCCTTGGTGGAATTGTGGGAGGACACCTAGTCATTCATCCCATGATAGTAAAAGTGGGACCAGTGGTCAAGTTTTACTAGCCCCACTCTTTAAATTTGAACATAATTCAAAACGGGAGGTATAAATAGTGAATATTTGATGGCGTACTTGCCCGAAAACGACAGATTGCTCCTGGGAATCCCTTAGTGGAATTGTGGGAGGACACCTAGTCTTTCATCCCATGACAGTAAAAGTGGGACCAGTGGTCAAGTTTTACTAGCCCCACTCTTTTAAATTTGGACATAATTCAAAACGGGAGGTATAAATAGTGAATATTTGATGGCGTACTTGCCCGAGAACGACAGATTGCTCCTGGGAATCCCTTAGTGGAATTGTGGGAGGACACCTAGTCTTTCATCCCATGACAGTAAAAGTGGGACCGGTGGTCAAGTTTTACTAGCCCCACTCTTTAAATTTGGACGTAATTCAAAACGGGAGGTATAAATAGTGAATATTTGATGACGTACTTGCCCGAGAACGACAGATTGCTCCTGGGAATCCCTTAGTGGAATTGTGGGAGGACACCTAGTCTTTCATCCCATGACAGTAAAAGTGGGACCGGTGGTCAAGTTTTACTAGCCCCACTCTTTTAAATTTGGACGTAATTCAAAACGGGAGGTATAAATAGTGAATATTTGATGACGTACTTGCCCGAGAACGACAGATTGCTCCTGGGAATCCCTTAGTGGAATTGTGGGAGGACACCTAGTCTTTCATCCCATGACAGTAAAAGTGGGACCAGTGGTCAAGTTTTACTAGCCCCACTCTTTAAATTTGGACGTAATTCAAAACGGGAGGTATAAATAGTGAATATTTGATGACGTACTTGCCCGAGAACGACAGATTGCTCCTGGGAATCCCTTAGTGGAATTGTGGGAGGACACCTAGTCTTTCATCCCATGACAGTAAAAGTGGGACCGGTGGTCAAGTTTTACTAGCCCCACTCTTTAAATTTGGACGTAATTCAAAACGGGAGGTATAAATAGTGAATATTTGATGACGTACTTGCCCGAGAACGACAGATTGCTCCTGGGAATCCCTTAGTGGAATTGTGGGAGGACACCTAGTCTTTCATCCCATGACAGTAAAAGTGGGACCAGTGGTCAAGTTTTACTAGCCCCACTCTTTAAATTTGGACGTAATTCAAAACGGGAGGTATAAATAGTGAATATTTGATGACGTACTTGCCCGAGAACGACAGATTGCTCCTGGGAATCCCTTAGTGGAATTGTGGGAGGACACCTAGTCTTTCATCCCATGACAGTAAAAGTGGGACCGGTGGTCAAGTTTTACTAGCCCCACTCTTTAAATTTGGACGTAATTCAAAACGGGAGGTATAAATAGTGAATATTTGATGACGTACTTGCCCGAGAACGACAGATTGCTCCTGGGAATCCCTTAGTGGAATTGTGGGAGGACACCTAGTCTTTCATCCCATGACAGTAAAAGTGGGACCAGTGGTCAAGTTTTACTAGCCCCACTCTTTTAAATTTGGACGTAATTCAAAACGGGAGGTATAAATAGTGAATATTTGATGACGTACTTGCCCGAGAACGACAGATTGCTCCTGGGAATCCCTTAGTGGAATTGTGGGAGGACACCTAGTCTTTCATCCCATGACAGTAAAAGTGGGACCAGTGGTCAAGTTTTACTAGCCCCACTCTTTAAATTTGGACGTAATTCAAAACGGGAGGTATAAATAGTGAATATTTGATGACGTACTTGCCCGAGAACGACAGATTGCTCCTGGGAATCCCTTAGTGGAATTGTGGGAGGACACCTAGTCTTTCATCCCATGACAGTAAAAGTGGGACCAGTGGTCAAGTTTTACTAGCCCCACTCTTTAAATTTGGACGTAATTCAAAACGGGAGGTATAAATAGTGAATATTTGATGACGTACTTGCCCGAGAACGACAGATTGCTCCTGGGAATCCCTTAGTGGAATTGTGGGAGGACACCTAGTCTTTCATCCCATGACAGTAAAAGTGGGACCAGTGGTCAAGTTTTACTAGCCCCATCTCTTTAAATTTGGACGTAATTCAAAACGGGAGGTATAAATAGTGAATATTTGATGACGTACTTGCCCGAGAACGACAGATTGCTCCTGGGAATCCCTTAGTGGAATTGTGGGAGGACACCTAGTCTTTCATCCCATGACAGTAAAAGTGGGACCGGTGGTCAAGTTTTACTAGCCCCACTCTTTAAATTTGGACGTAATTCAAAACGGGAGGTATAAATAGTGAATATTTGATGACGTACTTGCCCGAGAACGACAGATTGCTCCTGGGAATCCCTTAGTGGAATTGTGGGAGGACACCTAGTCTTTCATCCCATGACAGTAAAAGTGGGACCGGTGGTCAAGTTTTACTAGCCCCACTCTTTTAAATTTGGACGTAATTCAAAACGGGAGGTATAAATAGTGAATATTTGATGACGTACTTGCCCGAGAACGACAGATTGCTCCTGGGAATCCCTTAGTGGAATTGTGGGAGGACACCTAGTCTTTCATCCCATGACAGTAAAAGTGGGACCAGTGGTCAAGTTTTACTAGCCCCACTCTTTAAATTTGGACGTAATTCAAAACGGGAGGTATAAATAGTGAATATTTGATGACGTACTTGCCCGAGAACGACAGATTGCTCCTGGGAATCCCTTAGTGGAATTGTGGGAGGACACCTAGTCTTTCATCCCATGACAGTAAAAGTGGGACCGGTGGTCAAGTTTTACTAGCCCCACTCTTTAAATTTGGACGTAATTCAAAACGGGAGGTATAAATAGTGAATATTTGATGACGTACTTGCCCGAGAACGACAGATTGCTCCTGGGAATCCCTTAGTGGAATTGTGGGAGGACACCTAGTCTTTCATCCCATGACAGTAAAAGTGGGACCAGTGGTCAAGTTTTACTAGCCCCACTCTTTAAATTTGGACGTAATTCAAAACGGGAGGTATAAATAGTGAATATTTGATGACGTACTTGCCCGAGAACGACAGATTGCTCCTGGGAATCCCTTAGTGGAATTGTGGGAGGACACCTAGTCTTTCATCCCATGACAGTAAAAGTGGGACCAGTGGTCAAGTTTTACTAGCCCCACTCTTTTAAATTTGGACGTAATTCAAAACGGGAGGTATAAATAGTGAATATTTGATGACGTACTTGCCCGAGAACGACAGATTGCTCCTGGGAATCCCTTAGTGGAATTGTGGGAGGACACCTAGTCTTTCATCCCATGACAGTAAAAGTGGGACCAGTGGTCAAGTTTTACTAGCCCCACTCTTTAAATTTGGACGTAATTCAAAACGGGAGGTATAAATAGTGAATATTTGATGACGTACTTGCCCGAGAACGACAGATTGCTCCTGGGAATCCCTTAGTGGAATTGTGGGAGGACACCTAGTCTTTCATCCCATGACAGTAAAAGTGGGACCAGTGGTCAAGTTTTACTAGCCCCACTCTTTAAATTTGGACGTAATTCAAAACGGGAGGTATAAATAGTGAATATTTGATGACGTACTTGCCCGAGAACGACAGATTGCTCCTGGGAATCCCTTAGTGGAATTGTGGGAGGACACCTAGTCTTTCATCCCATGACAGTAAAAGTGGGACCAGTGGTCAAGTTTTACTAGCCCCACTCTTTAAATTTGGACGTAATTCAAAACGGGAGGTATAAATAGTGAATATTTGATGACGTACTTGCCCGAGAACGACAGATTGCTCCTGGGAATCCCTTAGTGGAATTGTGGGAGGACACCTAGTCTTTCATCCCATGACAGTAAAAGTGGGACCAGTGGTCAAGTTTTACTAGCCCCACTCTTTAAATTTGGACGTAATTCAAAACGGGAGGTATAAATAGTGAATATTTGATGACGTACTTGCCCGAGAACGACAGATTGCTCCTGGGAATCCCTTAGTGGAATTGTGGGAGGACACCTAGTCTTTCATCCCATGACAGTAAAAGTGGGACCGGTGGTCAAGTTTTACTAGCCCCACTCTTTAAATTTGGACGTAATTCAAAACGGGAGGTATAAATAGTGAATATTTGATGACGTACTTGCCCGAGAACGACAGATTGCTCCTGGGAATCCCTTAGTGGAATTGTGGGAGGACACCTAGTCTTTCATCCCATGACAGTAAAAGTGGGACCAGTGGTCAAGTTTTACTAGCCCCACTCTTTAAATTTGGACGTAATTCAAAACGGGAGGTATAAATAGTGAATATTTGATGACGTACTTGCCCGAGAACGACAGATTGCTCCTGGGAATCCCTTAGTGGAATTGTGGGAGGACACCTAGTCTTTCATCCCATGACAGTAAAAGTGGGACCGGTGGTCAAGTTTTACTAGCCCCACTCTTTAAATTTGGACGTAATTCAAAACGGGAGGTATAAATAGTGAATATTTGATGACGTACTTGCCCGAGAACGACAGATTGCTCCTGGGAATCCCTTAGTGGAATTGTGGGAGGACACCTAGTCTTTCATCCCATGACAGTAAAAGTGGGACCAGTGGTCAAGTTTTACTAGCCCCACTCTTTTAAATTTGGACGTAATTCAAAACGGGAGGTATAAATAGTGAATATTTGATGGCGTACTTGCCCGAGAACGACAGATTGCTCCTGGGAATCCCTTAGTGGAATTGTGGGAGGACACCTAGTCTTTCATCCCATGACAGTAAAAGTGGGACCGGTGGTCAAGTTTTACTAGCCCCACTCTTTTAAATTTGGACGTAATTCAAAACGGGAGGTATAAATAGTGAATATTTGATGACGTACTTGCCCGAGAACGACAGATTGCTCCTGGGAATCCCTTAGTGGAATTGTGGGAGGACACCTAGTCTTTCATCCCATGACAGTAAAAGTGGGACCAGTGGTCAAGTTTTACTAGCCCCACTCTTTTAAATTTGGACGTAATTCAAAACGGGAGGTATAAATAGTGAATATTTGATGACGTACTTGCCCGAGAACGACAGATTGCTCCTGGGAATCCCTTAGTGGAATTGTGGGAGGACACCTAGTCTTTCATCCCATGACAGTAAAAGTGGGACCGGTGGTCAAGTTTTACTAGCCCCACTCTTTAAATTTGGACGTAATTCAAAACGGGAGGTATAAATAGTGAATATTTGATGACGTACTTGCCCGAGAACGACAGATTGCTCCTGGGAATCCCTTAGTGGAATTGTGGGAGGACACCTAGTCTTTCATCCCATGACAGTAAAAGTGGGACCGGTGGTCAAGTTTTACTAGCCCCACTCTTTAAATTTGGACGTAATTCAAAACGGGAGGTATAAATAGTGAATATTTGATGACGTACTTGCCCGAGAACGACAGATTGCTCCTGGGAATCCCTTAGTGGAATTGTGGGAGGACACCTAGTCTTTCATCCCATGACAGTAAAAGTGGGACCAGTGGTCAAGTTTTACTAGCCCCACTCTTTTAAATTTGGACGTAATTCAAAACGGGAGGTATAAATAGTGAATATTTGATGGCGTACTTGCCCGAAAACGACAGATTGCTCCTGGGAATCCCTTAGTGGAATTGTGGGAGGACACCTAGTCTTTCATCCCATGATAGTAAAAGTGGGACCAGTGGTCAAGTTTTACTAGCCCCACTCTTTTTAATTTGGACATAATTCAAAACCGGAGAGTTGAGGTAAAAACAATTAAAATAATTTGTTTTTCTTTCAATCACAGCAACATGAAATCCAAGATGGAAGGAGAAAGAGAAAGATGGAGAAGCAAGCAGCAAGCTCCAATACTTAAGATGCAACTCCTACCATCGACAAGCTAAAGACAATTACCCAAAATACGAGGACGGTGGACAAGATCAGGAACCGTTTTGTCATCACATTACAAGCTATGGATCAATGGATTTTCCCAAAATCCACAGACAGCTCAATCCATCATATTGATTAACTCTTGGATGCAGATTGAGAATAACAAATCTTGTTTGACTAAAAACTGGTGCTTTTTTGTTTGTATTGATACATAGCTATCAATGCCCTGTTTCCACTTGTTGAGGTTAACCCCCCAAAAAAGCCTCCTTGTTTGAAAAGTTTGGTAGTGATTCCATACTTTTCATGTTTGTGGTTAACTCATCTCGATGGCCCAGCGTGTTAATATCTGTATTACTATTAGTATTGATCTATTCAGTGGCATATCCAGGAGGTCACATGCTTGGGGCCCATCAAGTTTAGGATGATGGTACCAACCTACTTCAACTGAAAATTTGTTAATAAGCCAGGGGCTGCGGAGCCGGGGGGCACAGTGCCCTATTTTTTAAAAGAATCCTAAAAGTGCCCCTTTTCTTACCTAAAAAGCCCTTTTATATTGACTTTTTAAACTTCTTTAAAAAGTCCCATTGGAAATTTCTGTACTAAAAGGGCAGTTTTAAACTGAAAATTTGAAGAAAAAAGTAAGTAAAAAATGAGCATTTTTGCCTGTTGTTGGCGCCCCCTTTTTGTTTTGTCCACCTAGTTGGCAAGTGGTTATAAGCATGTAAATAATTATTGTTGTCCAGCAAACAGCATCATCTAAATAAAATAACATTATTTTGCAATTCTCATAAATCTGGAAGATGTATTATCACTGATTATAGTATCTGTGTCATAAAAAAAATATGCTGAGAAAGAGATAAAGAGGTGTAAAGTTTCAAATAAGCAAAATGTAAAAAAGGAAAGAAATTGAGAGAGAGAGAGAGATAACAATAGTAAAATAAATATACATGTATGTGCAAGAAAAATGATACAGCAAAAGTGGTGTAAATGTTAAATTTAAAAACTAAGAGAGAGAAAGTGTGTTAAATTCAAAATGTAAGAGAGGTAAAGTGGGAAGAATGGAAGAAGAAGTGTAGTATGCCAGAAATGTATTCAGAATAATAAAAATTGGTGAGACATAAAAGAATTTTCAAACCATGCAAATCTTTGTTAAATGGTTGGTGGCACAACGCCAAGTCATTTTGACTTTTTATATTGAAAGAGCCCCCACCTTTAATCATCAGACAGAAAACCGATCTCAATTTCAAATATTTATAACATAAAATTAAGGATTAGAAGGGTACTTTTCTGAAAGGAATATTCTTTATACAAAATGAAGAAAATGAGCCAATTGTATTAGAGAAAGGTAAATTAAAGCCATAATAATGAAAACAATTATCGCTAACCATCGGACTGTAACTTAAGAAAGTTTTCGCGCCATAATTTGACATATTGGGACAGAAAGTGCCCTTTTCGAACCCATCGCAGCTCTACAACCACCATTTGGGTATCCGCTATTTTGCGATGGGATTGCTAAGGGTAAACCATTCGTATAGGAGCTTTGTGAAATCCAAACCCAACTCATCGTCCATGGGCGATGGGTTGGGGTGATTTACGATGGGTTCAAGCCTTATACGATGGGTTATGCTACGGTCACAACACCTAAATCAGCCTGCTCGGCGGCCGGGCGGCAATTTTTTTTTTGCCAATATCGCCCGGACACCGAGCAGTGGCTGCCCGGGCACTGCCGTCATTTAGGGTATCGTTCGGTCGCCATGAAGTTTCTTGAAAATCGGGGTGGCCGGTGGGAGATCGTCCAGGAATCCGTTGGGTCATCATTCATTCACTGCCCGGGACCACAATTTCGTCAAGTTTTGACCTAAAATCGACCGGACACCGACGGAAAATCGTCAGGGCATCGCTCGGGCATCGCCGGGTATCGCCGGGGCATCGCTTGGGCACCGCCGGGATTTACTACCCGCTCGATTCCCGGAAATTGCCGGGCGATCCCTAAATTCCAGCGGCGTCCGAGCGGGCTGCAAATCGGTCGGTCGCCGCTCTCTGCTGTGACCAAAGCCTTAGTGAAATCGGCCCCAGGTATGATTAATACGAAGGGAAAACATCATCTGCATAATTATGTTGGGACTTTTTCTTTCATCATAAAATGATGGAGATGGGATAATACTCGCCACTCACCATTATTCTCTCCCTAGACGCTGGATCATCTATGTTTATGTTTGTTTGTTGTTTTGTTCTTCTTTTTTATACATATTTATATTTTTATTGGAACAATGAAGAACACATTTACAAACAAGGTTATAAACACATAGGCCCTATGACATATGCACAAAGGGGGCTGTGAACTTAGTTTGAAAGAAAAAAAAATGAAAATAAGAAAAACCAAAAACAACGGGGTAAGGTCATTGAAGCAAAACATCTGAATCATTTGGCCATTTTTATACGAACGCACCGTAAGAAAATGGCCAAAACGACTGTTTTTTTTACGCGCCTAAGGGCCCCGGAGTGATATGTGACTAATAGGCTTTAATTATTTATTTCTTTGGTTTTTGTTACACCCAAAAGTCTTTGGAAGGGTGAGAGTTGCACCCGTGTCTTTAATTTTAAGCTCAAAATTTATCCCAAACATTTCCAAACACGATTCACACTTGTACATTCAACCATAAAATGTTGAATAGAGCATCATTTAATTGATTGCAAACACGACTGCATAATTCAGTGTCGGACCTTTTAAATTTTATATGCAGAAATTCGTTAGTGGCTATGTTGTGAGCATATACGTTGCCAATTCATGATTTTTGTTTCATAATGATAAATAATATTTAATGGCCTATTAATGGTCTATCGGCCCTCTATCTGGATGACCCCGATCGATAATCTTAAATGAGTTCATTATTAAAAGAATTAAATAGAGAACAGAATAATTGCAGATCAAATTTTGCGATATTATGCAGCGGTGTATTATGTCTGTAAGTAATTATCCGTCCAAAAATATTTCGCCATGACGACATAGGTCTACTTTTTGTTAGGTCGACTTGGTAAGATAATTTATGTCGCTATGACGACATAATTTTTTTGTTAAGTCGACGCGGCAAGATAATTCATGTCACCAGGACGACACAATGTTTTTGTTATTAAAGTCAACTTGACAAGATAATCTATTCCGCCATGTCGACTTATAAAAGTTAAGAAGTCAACATGGCAAGTTTAATAGCTCGACATGTCGACATGATATGGTCATTAAGTCGACTTTACCGTGAGATAAAATATCTCGGCAAGTCGACAAGTCGAATGGCACTTTAACGCTTCCGTATTCACCCTATAGAAACGTACTTCAAACAATGCCGACGTACTTTGTGGCTAGAAATTGACTGCGCGCGGAATGGTTGCCTAGTAATTACTCTTCGCTCTCGATGAAAACAAAAACGACAACAATAATACAATATTCTTGTACATGGACTGCCGTTCCACATAGCCTGATAAATGTAGCATTTGGCAATTACAAGTCGACTACTCCGAGTCCACCTCTTTCCTTGTAACTGTAAGGTGTTTTGCTGAGATGATTCATTCGGAATGGATTCTACCTATTCTGAATCGGCTCTGTGCCAGGTTAGTTCTCGAGACCCCATCGGGTTTTTTTTTTAAATATCAAATAAGCACCATACTCCTATTACAATTCTATTTAAACCTGTCGGAATGGTTCTAGACAGGTCCGAGACTAAGACCCCTATTACATCTTTTTTTCAAACCTTTTTTCAAAGGGCGTCGTATATAGGCCTAAACATCTATTTTTTTGCGCGCGCTCATGCATGCACGCGTGTACACTCAGTGGCGGATTCAGAACATGAGCCAGAAGGGGTCGCAAGAGGCGCGCTCCTCTTTTATTTGAGAATCACACATTAAACATAATACATGTTAGTATAATTATATCTAAGAAAATTGCCGTATGCGCAATATACCATCGTACATCGCGAGCACACGGAAAGGTGTCTCGGACAAGTCCGAGACAGGTTACCGTTTTCATCAGCAGCAAACCTGTCTCGGACCTGTCGAGACTACCTCGCGATGTGAAGCGGTCTCGGGTAGGATTAGCGGGGATTGGAGGGTACATATTATTTTCAAACGTGTCTCTGATCTGTCCGAGGCCTGCCCGGTAGTAGACGCGGTCTTGGGTACACTCTAAATAATGAAGGGCCAAAATGACCCCATTCTGGGTATATTGGGGCCATACGTCATTCCGGGTCAATTATCGCCATACATCTGGTACGGCCCCAATTGACCTGGAATGGCGTATGGCCAATGGACAGAATGGGGTCATTTTTACCCTTCATTTTTAGAGTGTAGGATTAGCTAGGATTAGAGCGTTTAGAGCGTTAGAGCGTCATCTATTTTCAAACGTGTCTCGGACCGGCCCAAGACTGGTTTTGAAATAAATGTAACAGGGGTCTTATAATGAATATGGCATCTATCATTTTGTTCTAAGTGAAGTGAGGGGTGAATTTGTGGGTGGGGCATATCCCCCTCACACAGCAAGAAGTCGACTTTTTCTAAGAGTTGTATAACAAAGTAGTATTTTCGAGCATGACAAAATACTTTGCATCTTATTCATTTATTCATTTTTGTTTCATTGTAAACATAATCAAGCATATTATAATGTACAAAGTGTTTACCAAAAAAAAAGAAGAAAATAGCATAATACAATGTAGGCCTAGATATGTTTTGTATAGATTAACATAAACATAACTATGACCTAGAATTTAACCAGGAAACGGATTCAAGTCCCTGAAAAATATGTACTTAAAGGAGAATTAACCCTATATAGACAGTTGGCTTACTCTGGATGCAGAAAAATGAAATAAGCACATCAGTGAAAGATTTGGTAAAAATCGGATAAATAATAAGGAAGTTATGAGTATTTGAAAGTTGAGATCCTAGATGACATGGGAAATCTATTGGCAACGCGGTCACTGTATTTGATGTCATACAGGGAGAACTCCGCCATATCGTGTGTACAAACACTATTCAAAATGTCACTTTATTCCCATTCTAAAAATAGAAGAGACTTTTTGTCCATGATATGTGTTTAATATATTTACATGTCATCCCATAAAAAGATTCTCTTTTCTACCTTTAGAATTGAGAAAAGAGATGATTTTAGTCAATGTGTACAATAGAAATAGGAAAGTTCTCCCGTATTACCTCACACATCATGGTCGCATTGCTAATTGGAGGATCTCCATATCATGAGTGATCTCAAATTTTACAAATTCATATCTCTCTTATTGATTGCCTGATTTTTCTGAAACTTTTACCGATATGTTTCTCTGGTTTTCTCCATTCATTAAAGCCAAATTTCTCTGAAGGGTTAATTCCTCGATCCTGATGTGCATTGGCGGCAGTTACCCCCTAATGGGGCCTAATTAAAACTGCGGGCAAAGCTTCGCGCTCGAATTGATTTTTGTTTTGTTTTGTTGAGGGTGGTTATCATCAGTTTTAGAAGGAATTTTAAAAAGTAATAAGAGGCAATGGGCTTAAAGGGATCCGGTAACAATGAATGAGATTGTAATTTATTGATTTAGCTCATTCTGCCATCATGATTATAAACATATAGGTTAGACAGGAATTCCTTGAAATCTACAAGCCAATTGCTTGCTTTATTATCAGGTGAGACAATTTAAGCTCGCCCTTTGCGCTCGAATGTTATAGGCCTAACTGGGAATTCGTTCATATTTTTTTTTTATCCATGTCTGTATAATTATTGACATTATGTGATGATGGTTCCCCTCTTAGTCTCTAAATGCAAACGAGTGGAAAAGCACTCAAAAGGAGTTAAATTCAACTCTATCAAGTAGGCCTAGTTAGACGAGAGAATACCCCTTTTCGAGTGAAAAAGGAGCGGTCACTGTTACAGGGCGGATCCAGCATTTTCCAATAGGGGCCGGAAAAAGTACCTTCCGTATTTTCCCGATCGGCTGCTCGAAGAGCTAAAAGCTGTGTGTGTGTGTGGGGTAGTACTAAAGACAGTGAATTTTAAGCACTTTTGAGCTTCATTTGTAACTTCATGAACATGATTATGTATCTCATTTAATAGGCCTAATGCGAGCGCGATGCGCGAGCATTTTTGGGGATATATTAACCTGAAGCGGGACATTTTAAGCGCTTTTTGTAATCCTCATGAACAGGATATGTATCTCATTAAACAGATAATGCGAGCGCAAAGCGCGAGCTGAATTTTTCGTGATATATTGACCTGAAAACGGGACATTTAAAGCGCTTTTGGAATCCTCACGAACAGGATAGGCCTATAAAACAAAAAATCTCCCCCTAAGTTTCAGAGTAATTTCGCGCCTCCTAAGTTTCAGATAAATCTTTATTGGTATTGTCGGCCGTACTAATAATCAGAATAATTTATTGTGAATTATTAATCACGAAGTGGGCGAGACCCATTGTGGCTATCGCCTTGTTGGAGCATTTGTCGGAAGAGTAAATGTGTACTAGTATCTGGAATATTTAACCCTATCTGGCCCATTGGGGGTAAATTAGCCCCCCCCCCATCCTGGCCATTTTTCGCGATAAAGTTTTAACGCAAAAACATGTCGCGCCGGAATTTCATGACGGTATTTTTTCACATCTCGCGCAACTTTTGAGACGAAATTCGCGACGCCCTGCGATTTCATGTACAATTTCAATACAAATTGTGTTTTTATCTAAAATTTATAAAGGTATGATTACTTTTGCTTTCACAGGTTAAATCTATTGATTTAATGCTATTTATGATCGCAGAAGTTTGGCAACAAAAGTCATAGAAAAAAAATATTACAAATAAAAGGTCGAAAAACAAAGAAATACATAGGAAATCCAAAAACAACGTAATACATAATAAATTATTTTTGACACTGATTTTTTTAGTATATTTGTTAAAAATACTACAAAGAGTATTTAGACCAAAAATTTGCATATTTCGAGCTTTATTGAGTGATTTAGAACAAAAAGTCTAATTTCATGCATAAATTATAGTTAATCAAAAAAATTCCGGAAAAATTAACATAGAATTTTGGAGATTACTTCGCAGGCGACGTGCATGCCGATTCAGAGTTTTGATAGCTCATTTTCCACGATATGAAAGTTAAACACATAATTTGATTTGTAAAGATAAGTAAAAGAAAATAACTTTCCTGCCAGAGTGGGTTAGCTGCAGTTATTGCAAATGTTTAGCACATGATTTGTTTGCTGTTTGTTTTTTTTCTCTCTCTTTTTTCCTTAACGTTTATAGTTTGATTCTTTTTGTAATTGTCGTCCAATCATTCATAATTGTTTGTATATATCATGATTCGATCGATTCAATAAAACAAATTTTAAAAAATATTAAAAAAGTAATTATCCATTACGCTCTTTTGACGGAGAAATACACGACAGTATTAATTTATTTGTAAATTGTAAACAAACAAAACTATTTTGGTTAAGATTTAGTGACATTGTACAGATAATCTACAAAGTAATTTTTTTTTCAATAATTCTATCTTAATTGAATGTTATAATTTAGGGGAAAATGTTTAGAAGTCTCAATTTTCTCATCTCTTATGCAAAATATGCAATCTATTCAAGCAGAAAATCGTAAACTAATTTTTCACGAACTATCTATTTTCAGTGTCTTAAAAAAGAAAAGATTTTTAATCGTTGTAAAACTAAAGCGTTGTGTATATTCAATACTTAAGTTCAAGAAAACATAATTTGTTTCATGTAAAATTGGATGACTTATATAATTTGTCAAAATTTATGTTTTTATCAATAAATTGATTTTAAAAAACAAAAACATTCTTGATCTGATCTTTATTACTAATGCTTCACCACTAGGAATGTGAGACCATTATTGTGTTCTTTGGATACCAAAACGTAAAACTCATCTGCAAAACCAAATCAAGAAAAAAAAATAGTTCGTCCATTATCGGACAGTGGTAAACGAGTGTTTGGTAATTGGATAACTCATTTTACTTGGGAAGAAATTAATGATAACAATGACCCATCTGTTAATCTTCTAAAGTTTCTAGATACAATTCAACTCCACTTGGATATGTATGTTCCTAGTATTCAAGAAGTTCAGTTACATTCAGCGGCGGATCCAGGATTTGAAAAGAGGCGCAGCCCGAAAATTGAAAAATAGGGGCGCCGCCGAAAATTTTATGATATTAACATGTACGTTCAATGAGTGGTTTCCAAAAATGGGGGCGCACGCCTGTTGCGCCCCTGGATCCGCCACTGACATTGTAGAGATAAACCTTGGATAAATGCAAAAGTGCATGAAAGATCTTATCAATCAGAGGCAGTGGGCTTTTGATCACAAGATGAAACCATTATGGCGTTATTTAAGAAATTCGTTTAAAAGACAATTAGTCAGTTACAGCAAGGAAACTCCTTGGTTACAGAGTTCATATTACAATGAAAGGGTTCGTAACTTAAAAATGATAACCCAGCAGCTTGGAACAAGGCAACTGGAGTTTTAACAAACAGTGTGAAGAAATTTTCTCCTGTTAGTATACCAGGACTTGATAGTAACACACCTGAGCATTTTAAAGACAGGCCTGGTTAAAGGAGATCGCAGATCATATCAACGATCACTTTGCTGCAGTAGCAGCAGACCTCCCACAACTCAATAGGAACAACTTACCTGCTTTCTTGCCAGCCCAATTTAACTGTCCTGTTGTTCAACCGTCACAAGTGTAAAACTCATAACTGCGTAACTTAAAACCAGCTTAAAGCTGGTACTGTAGGGTATTTACCTGTAAGAATTCTTAGAGAATTTGCCTTTGAATTAAATTTACCACTTACTGACCTCTTTTAAATAATCGAATGTACCATATCAGTAGCAACAATCTGAAATAATTCCCATCCCTAAATGTCAACCTGTTACATTACAGAGCTTAAGACCGATTGCACTTACTAGTTATTTTGCAATAAATAGCTGAACCATTAATTTGCAAATGGTTGTTAACAGATATTACAAAACATAGATGTTAATCAATATGGTAACCGTTCAGGTCTTTCTTTCACCTTATGTATCCGCCTACTCCACCAAATTGTTCATCCTTATATACGTGTACACTGGTTTTTACAGATTTTTCAAAAGCTATATTTGGGAATCTTGGATTTTCACCTCTCTAATGATTCTAATTTCATTCCGCTGTCCTGGACTACTCCTTTAAGTTAGATCTGGGTTTATGGTTACAGAGTTAGGTATTGTCTAGGGGAAGGGTCACAGTTATATTTGACTGGGGTTCAAAATTGATTTTTATCAAATTTTCATCGATGGAAATTTCTATCTTCTCAGAAATGTATTGTACAATCTCAGCCAAACATAAATCACAATGAAAATCAAACCATAGTTACCATTTACAACCTTGTCATAAGGGCTAAAATAGAATTGGAGCAAAACAAATAGTAATTAAGGGTTTACGGGTGTCTTTGATTTCAGTTTTGTCGTTAACGGTAAACGCAACATAAAATATTCCAGTTTTCACCAATCACACTCCTTACTTCAACCCTTCCCTAGACAATATACCTAACCCTGTAACCATAAACCCAAATCTAACTTAAAGAACAATCATAACCTACACTTCAGACTCCTTTCCTGGAGGTAGGACTGAGGGGGCCTTGGCCCCCGGGTCAACAAAAAAGGGGGCCCCAAAAGAGGCAAAAAGGCAAAAAAAAATGGGTATAGAGGGGGTGTTCGAACACTTTTTTTTTTAAAGGTGAGCCCGGGAAGGGTCAGGGGAAAAGTCTGAGATCGTCAGGACCCCGTGGTATGAAAATTGGGAGAGGCGCATTGACGAAATAAAGGCCAGAGCAAAAATATTCCACTTTTATGACGAACAGTGTATTTTGGGAATGTGTACTAATATTGTTCCGTTATATATTTATTTATTTATTGAAATTTATTTATACAGGATAAAAACATGATCAGTATAAAACTTGTTTACATCATGGTCCTGATAACAGGAATATAAAATGACATAACATTGATATTAACATTGATAACATTGCATAACATGAAAATAATTGATAAGAGAATAACATAAAGTGATATATACTTACGCACTTAATAGACATAATTAACAGAACGAGGTAAAACACTAATAATTGAACGGCTGTAACAAAGTTGGTATATGTGATTAAAAGTAACGAAGCAATTTAAAAGGAGTAAAATTTAAGTCTGAGTGAAATGTGGATCAACAATTGAGATTTAAAGTATGTTACCTTAAGGGGAGACCGGGGTGAAATGGGACATTTTTTCACTTTCAGATATATTACCTTGTAACTCTGTAAATATTTGGACTAAACAAAATATGTTTGTTTGGTAATAGACTATAGATACTTAAGTAAATATTGCAGCAATAGATTGAATTCCCACAGCTTAAATGTTCACGTAATCATAAATTTCGCAAACCCTTAGTTTTGGGGTGAAATGGGACTCCCATAGGGATGCACACTTTTGTTTTTTGTTTTGTAATATTCTTTATTGTATTCATTCAATACATAATATCAATTCATACAAATTGTAATATATAACATATTGGAACCAAATACAGAGTAAAAAATACAGTAATCTCAATTATATTGAATGAATCAATATTGTTATAACCCCCTCTATATTTTGTTTTGTAGTACTAGTATTCTCTATTGTATACATTCAATACATTATTATCAAATCATACATCTCTATTACATATTATAATATATAACATATTGGATCAAAGTACAGACTACAATCAACTTAGTTATATCGATCACAAAAAACGATACCGATATTGCTCATTGCATTAATAATGTCCCATTTCTCCCCCTTGGTAAAAATTAAAAAATGGCGGCTATTATTTCTAACCTGTCTGTTACCAAACAATTTTATTTTCAAAAGTTTGCACACTAATTAGTTTACCAAACATTTTTGGATTGAAAAGGCACCACATTTTTGGTTAAAAGTCACAACAAATCTAATTGTGTCCAACTTGCGGGGTATTTAGTTTTAAAACAAATTAATTTTAATAATTAATTCTGATTGGTAAAACAATGCCTAATGATTGCTGATAGAGATGCACCTGCTCAAAATGTAAACATAAAAAATGACGTTTTGGCCCCAAAGTGCCATGTATGGTCATATTTTGAGAAGTAAATAAGTATTTCCAACAGTTTCTTCGCTCTTGTAGGTTGCACTAACAGTGCCCATTAGTTTGCTATATCATGTTTTAGATAAAAGCGCATTGAATTTTTTTATGGGGCACAGAAGGCGCTTTTAGGACGATGTACACTGATTTTAAAACAACCCTCAACGAATCGGCATTTCTTGTGTCAAAACCGTGCCTATCAAAATACATTTCAATTTCATTAGATAATCTTGAAGGAGCAAGCCCATATATGCATTGATATGCCAGAATACAAAGAAAGTAATACATTCTCTTTTCAAATGGTTGCCAAGTTAATTCTTTTAATAAAATAGAGCTGCTGATGGTATAGTCAAATTGGTTTGTCACAATTCGAGCAGCTCGTCTTTGTAATTTTTTTTCTTCATGAGATTCCTGTTATGTATGTTTTATTTTCCATGTCTTTGATACGCCTTTTTTATTGTTACAATCGAACTTGATATCATCATTGTAAATTGCACTGAATTCAGAAGTAAGGGTGCCATGTACAAGGTTATATACCATAATAAATAAATGAATAAATAAATAAAAACATAGCGAACGAAAAAGTTGTGTTTTTCTGTGAACTATGAAAACTGGATTCACCATCTTTTGGAAAGTAATTCTTTTCTGAAAACTATTTCCGCTTTCTCTATATCTCCTTTTTTTTTTACACTTACGTACAATGAACAGTTGAAATGTGTCTCTTTTACATGTCAACAACCGTAGTTTTCACAAAGAATTTGTGTTTCTTTTAAACAGAATGTTACCAGCATTTCTCGACGTCGTTGCCGCCAGAATCGTCTCCCCATTGTCAAGAAAAAGAGAAAACAAGTAGATTATCAGCAGATGAAGAATGTTTTCGGCAGGTACATTCTGTCATCTACAAATGTTTCGAGTGAAACAGCGTCGTCTGTATGGGGAACGATTTCGAGGGAAATTAATTGGTTTAATACTGAGTCTAACCGAAAGTATTTAAAATTCATATGGAGAGAAAACAGAGGTGGGGTAAGGGAACATACACAACGAATATGGAATAATTGTAACATTAATGAATACACAGTTAAAGACCATGGGACGACCAGTATGGAAGACAAAGTAGCTGATGAAGTAGAGGCGCAGGCCGAACAGGATTGGAATGTTGGAATGTCCATCGAAAATGAACCCACTGATCAAGACCAAATCAAGACCAAGTCAAGACCACTGATCAAGACCCCAAGAACACGCAAAAGTGGGAGAAACTTGAAACCCAAGAGGTTTTCAAGGGGTTGGGAAACCAGCAAAATTTGCGTTTGCCAGCGAACTTGGAAAGGCAGTGCTATAAGACCATCGGTAAAATGTGAATTGTGCCACGAATGGTACCACTTTGACTGTATAGATCTAGTGAGCTACGCTAACATAGACATGGATCAATATCATTTTTATTGTGGCTTCAGGGGGTGCAATGATGGGGAGAAAGTGCTTAGAAGAAAGAAGACCCTGTTGCCCGACAATGCTGATGAGCCCCAATGCACCCTTGCAGATCAGGATAACGGGGGCGATCACGATCAGGACAGTACGAACAATTCAACCTTCCATGAATATATAGATGATGGTCAAGATGAGACTGCTAGGTTCGACGAAGAAGTCCTCGAGAGTGACAGAAGTAAGGATGAGGATGAAAGTAGTAAAAGTTCAACCTTTCATGAGGATATAGATGATGGTCAAGATGAAACGACTAGGTTCGACGAAGAAGTCCTCGATGAGAGTGACAGAAGTGAGGATGAGGATGACAGTAGTGAAAGTTCAACCTTTCATGAGGATATAGATGATGGTCAAGACGAGACGACTAGGTTCGACGAAGAGGTCCTCGATGAGAGTGAAAGAAGTAAGGATGAGGATGACAGTAGTAAAAGTTCAACCTTTCATGAGGATGTAGATGATGGTCAAGACGAGACGACTAGGTTCGACGAAGAGGTCCTCGATGAGAGTGAAAGAAGTAAGGATGAGGATGACAGTAGTAAAAGTTCAACCTTTCATGAGGATGTAGATGATGGTCAAGACGAGACGACTAGGTTCGACGAAGAAGTCCTCGATGAGAGTGACAGAAGTGAGGATGAGGATGACAGTAGTGAAAGTTCAACCTTTCATGAGGATATAGATGATGGTCAAGACGAGACGACTAGGTTCGACGAAGAAGTCCTCGATGAGGGTGACAGAAGTGAGGATGAGGATGACAGTAAAAGTTCAACCTTTCATGAGGATTCCTGAGGAGGATGAGGAGATGATGATGGTCAAGACGAGACGACTAGGTTCAGCGAAGAAGTCCTCGATGAGGGTGAAAGAAGTAAGGATGAGGATGACAGTAGTAAAAGTTCAACCTTTCATGAGGATATAGATGATGGTCAAGACGAGACGACTAGGTTCAGCGAAGAAGTCCTCGATGAGAGTGAAAGAAGTAAGGATGAGGATGACAGTAGTAAAAGTTCAACCTTTCATGAGGATGTAGATGATGGTCAAGACGAGACGACTAGGTTCAGCGAAGAAGTCCTCGATGAGGGTGACAGAAGTGAGGATGAGGATGACAGTAGTGAAAGTTCAACCTTTCATGAGGATATAGATGATGGTCAAGACGAGACGACTAGGTTCGACGAAGAAGTCCTCGATGAGGGTGACAGAAGTGAGGATGAGGATGACAGTAGTGAAAGTTCAACCTTTCATGAGGATATAGATGATGGTCAAGACGAGACGACTAGGTTCGACGAAGAAGTCCTCGATGAGGGTGACAGAAGTGAGGATGAGGATGACAGTAATAAAAGTTCTACTTTCCATGAAGATATAGATGATGGTAAATCAGACACATCACTGGGATCATTCCTTAAAAGTGTGCCGATTGACAAAGCCACTATAGGTGCTTGCATTGGAGAAGGGGTAGGTGATAGTGTAGTAAAAGAGTTTCGCATTCAGAGAAAGGCAACCTTTTGCATACGCAAAGAACAGTGGACGAAAATGTGTAAAACTGTAAGGACGAGGTACTTCAAGAAGGGACAGTGGCACGAGCCATTCATTAAAGGGATAAAACAATCAAATCCGTATTGTGTCTTAATGATAAGACGTCACCATGTGAGCACAGCCAAACAAAGATTCCATCGTGGCAAATCAATACTGAATGCAGATCTTTACTGCAAGTTCGAAGATTGCCCCATCACTGCCAAACTGACCATGGACGGGAAGTTTAATGCTAGAGTTACGTATAGTCACGACGTCGTAATGCACCATTTAGGGGAGCAACGTGCAAGACCTATTCGTGGGACTGAGAGAGCATTTGAAAGGAATCTTCAGCCATGGCCAAAAGCCATTCAATGAATACCTCAGACGACTTGGAAAAAAGGATCCTGCTCACGTAGTCTTGGCTGGAAATTTCGATGGGATTGGGACAACCAAACAGGTACTCCGTCAAGTGTCGCATGAAGCTGGGACATCAAGAATCCTCGACAAGGATGAGCTCACGAGTCTCCACCTATTGAAGAGTAAGATGGAGACTCAGACAAAGAACAAGAAAGTAAAAGGCTTCATACAACTAATAGCGGCATCACCCTCCTTCGTATTTTACTGGAGCGAGGAAGGTGTACGGTTGTGGCATGACCTTTGCAAGAAGGATGTGGCCGTAATAGACGCAACCGGCAACGTTGTGCGCTCGGCAGGGAAGAAAAGGTACCTCTACTATGAGGTGTGCATAAGGAACACTGTAGAAGGAGAATCCCCCATACCTATCATGGGTATGCTCAGCACAGTCCACACTGCAACCGTCATACGCTTCTGGATAGCTGAATTCAGACGATGTGAGAAGCTTCTGTTTGGGCATCAAGGGGTTTCTATTCCCCGTCAAATGAATATGGATAGAGCCATGGCTTTCATTGTTGCACTACTGGCCGAATTCAACAATGAGTCTGTCAAGGAGTTCCTGGATCGCTGCTGGCGTATCGTGTCTGGCAATGCACTGGATAATGACATAGAGCAAAAGATGATCCCCCATGCCTGTGCCTTCCATGTGATGAGGGATGCAAAGAAATCATGCAAGAAGTACTATCCAGGAAATATGGAGTACGGATTGTACTCCTTCAGCACTATCCTCAATGCATGTTCCCTAGATGAAGTTGAAGAAGCCCTATTCGACATGGCTGTGGTATTGCAAGGCAGAAAACTAACACCAGAAGTGATTGAAGCGAGTGAGAGAATGCATCAAAGGATCAATGATCTTTCGAAGGAAAGTAAAGACAAACTGAAAGATGATCATGTGTACAAAGCAAGTACAGAGGCCAGTGAAGATGGAATTTCCTCAATGAACAAAACTGAAGAAGAGTTTTTCATCTCGCCGAAGGCTCGCACTTCAGGAGCTGGGCTAAAAGAATCATTGAGCGTGCGAAGCTGAGCATTACACAGGGTGATAACACAATGGAAGACAACGGAAGATATGGACCCAGATTTCTGGAAGACATACAGAGGCTCCTGTTGCCTACACTCCCGCTCTGGTCTGCCATTATGCTTGGAGACCTTGGTAGACATGGTAGCTCGGCCCCATATGAGAGACACAAATTAACTCCAGGAATAAGGTCACCATCTAAAACAACCAGTGTGCAGGAGGGACGTTTCAATCAGCTTAAAACGGTGATTCTCCAGGGAAAATCACGGAATCGTGTCGACGTTTTCTCAGAGAAGTTGAGGGAGACTACAAAGGCGGCTCAGACTCTCGCTCTCAGAGATGCAGTTAAGAAGAAGACAAAGAGAGCTAGGGGAAAGAAGACACATCTAATCGAAGAATCATGGGACAAAAAGGTTCGCGAACCTGATCATCTGCGAGACAAAAAACATGGAAAATATCAGCAGACCCCGACTAAGCCCATACCAGTCACCAAACCAGCGAGAACCAAGTCAGGTGCCAGAAATGATGAGGGACGAAGTTTAACAAACGAAAAGGTACGCAAATGAGCGAGGGCGACGACACTCCTCCAAAGAGGAAAGAATATGAAAGGAAGGACTACGAGCAGCGAAAACGTTCTTCCCATTCAGTACCTGACCTTGACAAAGGAGATGATCATGACGTTCCAGTCACCAAACCCGCGAGAACCAAGTCAGGTGACAGAAATGATGAGGGGAAGAAGCATAATAAACGAAGAGGTACCTCAAGGAGCGAGGGCGAAGACATCCCCCCAAAGGAGAGGAAAGACTACAAAAGGAAGGACTACGAGAAGCGAAAACGTTCTATTCATTCAGTACCTGACCTTGACAAAGGAGATGATCATGACGTACCAGTCACCAAGCCCACGAGAACCAAGTCAGGTGCCAGAAATGATGAGGGGACGAAGCATAACAAACGAAGAGGTACCTCAAGGAGCGAGGGCGACGACATACCCCCAAAGAAGAGGAAAGAATGTGAAAGAAAGGACTACGAGCAGCTAAAACGTTCTTTCCATTCAATACCTGACCTTGACAAGGGAAAATATGATGACATCCAGACACGGAGAAAGAGGCAAACAAGGACGAGTCATGGAACACAGCGTTATCGCCCCCTTTCAAATTTCCAAAGCAACTGTTGGCTCAATGCAATTATACAATCACTGATTTCAACAAACGCTGCAGATGCTCTCATACATGCACCCGATGAATCGTGGACGAATCGCCAGCACATGGAAATCATCCAATTCCTCCGGAAATACAAGACTAATGACGTCATCCTAGAGGAGGACATCGAAATGCTTTCGCGAGTACTCTGCCTGCCAGCAACCAGACACAAAGGACTCATTTATGGGCGGCAAAATGACGCACATGAGTTAATATCGCAGCATGTTGGGCCTATGATGTCAAATATCGGACTTAATACGTTTGAAGTGGAACAGTGTGTAGCATGCACAAATTGCAATGAAAGAACATTAATTAGGAGACATGAGTTCACAGAAATCATTGTACCGGTACTGCATGACTGGGACAATATCAATTTGCAGTACGAGGTGGACAGAGTTACGAGGTATCCTGATCTCATAGAAGGGGGAACACCGTGTGACAAGTGCCATAATATTGGTCTACGGGTAACACAGAAGGAGATGAAGACTGTCCCTCAGTTTCTGATGGTTGTCATGCAGAGGAATCAGGGACGAGGAAAATGCTGGCACCGGTGGAACCCCCTGATGAGATAGTCATGACCTATTCTGGAGGAGCTGGTAATACCGAGAAGACGTGCCTTTTCCAGTTAAAGTCGGTAGTTGTACACAAAGGAGACACGTGTGACCAAGGGCACTATGTAACGATGGTGAGAGAACCCGCAGCAGAGAGTGGGTGGATAATTTGTGATGACCATATCATAGAAACAGCACGACCTGAAGACATATCTGCAGTCTATGATCAGTGCTACATGATCATCTACGAACGCATGGCAGTAGTACGACCGGACACAGGAGATTCAACCAACCGTCAGATACCAGTTCCAGGTAGTGGAACAGAGTTCTCGACATCAGAACAGCAGTTCTTTCATACCACAACCCCGACTGAGAGAGCGGATCACAAGAAACGACAGCGACGTAAATGTAAAAAAAGAAAAGAGTCTGCGGTGAGAGATGACGTCATAGAGGCAATCAAATTGAACTGCCGAAAGAAACCAAATGCTGTCATGAGGCAAGTAAATAAAATTGCCATAAAGTACAGGGATATGCAGACACTGCTTGGCAGAAACTGGTTGAATGATGTCATCATAAACGGCTACCTTGAGATGATAGATTTGAAGTCGAGGAATGACGATGGTCAACCAAGAATATACCCTTTCTTCAGCCAATGGTACCAACAAGTAAATTCGAGAGGCGAGACGTCACTGCGCAGAATGGCAAGGCTCATTGATCTCGCAGAATGCGACTGGTTGCTCTTTCCAGTAAACACAGGTGTCCACTGGTACCTAATCGCCATTAACCCGAAGGAGAAGATGGTGGTATCGCTTGATTCGCTTCAAGGTGACAATGCCACAGAGATTGTTCTGGCAGTGCAAGTTGTAAGAAGCCTATGGAAAGAGAAATATGGCTTGTCATTTGACTGTCAAATGATGGTAGTACCGACTCCACGTCAGCACAACTCGGATGACTGTGGGGTGTACCTGTGTTACTTTGCGTATTACCTGAGTGTGGAAAAGGATGTTCGACGAATGCGGGATATAGATTCGAAGAAGTACAGACATACTATGATCCATAACCTGTATAGAGGTTCTTTCACGTGCTAGTTTTTAATAATGGCACCCATAGTCTCGCTTTGCTACACATGCGGGAAAACAACAACCAGTCGTATTCTGCGAAATCAATGTTCATTGCAATTCTCAACTACTCAACACTGACGTCTCACCTCTCAAATGTATTTTTTCTTCTTGTGGGGTGAAAATCTCAATAAGGGAGATAAAATATTATTCGCAAAAAATGGGGTACAATCAAGTATGATGAGTAACGTCGTATTGGTGCATATTTATATTTTTAACAATACATACACGTAGGTTGTACTTATTAACCAGATAACAACTGGCAAGAGATTTGGAAGGTTTGGTAAATTATTAATAGGACCAAGGGTAAAAATTCAAATTATTATTTTTATTCTAATTTTTGTCAGGGTTGGCAAGGCCATTCACCGATAGCATTAATAGCGATGCAAGCACACAATTATTAGTAACTACTCTACAAGAAAATGCGAGTGTGAATGTAGGCCTATGGAGTGTATGGGAATATGTCAAGTTAAAAATGAATGAATTAGACTTTGCACCAGATAAAAGAAGCTTTAAATAACAGAAGATTTTTTTCTGATATATATGATATGTTATGATACGAACTCGAGAGACTGTCACCGAACAAGAATGTTTAGAAGCGATTCAACCTACGACATGTGACAAATCACCAGGTTTAGACGGCCTGTCCGACATTTTTTTTATCGGATTTTCTGGTACGCTATCATAGATATCTTATGCAAGGTCTGTAATGAGTGTTTTTTTAAGAACTTTGCTTCTCCATAGGGCTAATTATGTCCACGAAAAGATAAATAATAACCCTTCTTCCACCAAAAGATAAAAATCAATTAAATCTAAAGAACTGGTGGTCTATATCTTTATCATTTTAGCGAAAATTCTTGACAATAGGCTCAAACATGTTTTGAAATCAATCATAAGTTGTGACCAGACGGGGTTCATAAAAAAGAGAGACACTGGTGAAAATACCAGATTATTCATAGATGTTATTGAATATTGTAAGAAGAATTGTGTGCCAGGTTTACCCTTCAATCAAATTTGAAAAAAAGCGTTTGATTTATTGCCTGGATGGATTTTATGTCCACAAATATTTCCAGTTGTGTTTCGAATAATGGCTATTCGTCACAACCATTTCAGATACAAGAGGTGTGAGACAGGGCTGTCGCCCTATCTTTTTTAGATTGAGGCTGAAGTTGTTAGTTTTATGGTGAAACAAAGTACTTTGATAAGAGTAATTGATATAGACGGGAGTGAAATTAGAGTTGGTCAATACGCATTATATATCTGTCTGCCGTTGAATTAAATCTTAGGAGAGGCTTCGATATTTTAGCCTTGTTTATAAACATTATTTTTTAGGGTTGAAGGTAAATGCTGAGAAAAAGTAATATTGTCTGATTAGGGCCTTATCAGATTACTTTTACTATCTTGGAATTTATATACCGCTAAGTGAGGATTACAACTTTCATAACTTGTATTTCAAGGCGAAGGTAAATGAAACAGATAGGTTAAATAAACTAAAAGTTTGGAGCTCGCATTATCTGTCTCTACTCAGTAAGATCACCGTAATACCAATTTTTTAATTATCTTTTAGCATTATTCAAGATCCATCAAATTTCTTTTTCGAATTACTACAGAAGAAGAGTTTTAAGGAATGGTAAAACTGATTGGATTAAGCGAAGGGTAATGTATAACATTTATATCGACGGTAGATGAAATATGCTGCATGTAAAAACATTTTTGTTTTTCCTCAAAATTACATGCGTGTAAAGAATTTTTGTACAAGACAGACATTGTTAGTGGAAAATGCTTGCGAAACATTTATTTGTTTCGAAAAGAATGGTGACACGTTTGTGTTTGACGGTAATTTACGTATGAAGGATGTGACAAACATCTCATCTAGTTCTTTTTGGGCAGATGTAGTACTCAAAGCCTGGACACTACAATCCAGTTAAATATAAAGAAATTTTAGCTCAGCCAATTTGGAACTACTCGTTCATAAATATAGCAGGAAAATTTGTTTTCTACAAAATATGGTATAACGCTGGTAGTGTAAGTGTTCAAGACTAAAAGAAAAATGAAAATTTCAAAAAGTTTATTTTGAAGTTTGTAAAGACTATAATACAAATGTGTTACGTTCTCTCGATCTTTTTGCCATTGGGCCGTATGCATAAAAGTAAGTAATTGCTTTTACTACGATTTTTACTTTTCAAAAACTCAACTGAGATGGCGTAGTCCTAAATATTCATATTTTGAATGATAGCGCCGTAAAAACTAAAAACAACAACTTATACATTTTATTTTTCGAACCAGATGTAAAAACTGTGATATATATATTTTACTCAGATTAAATCAGAAATTACATATTTGGTAAAAGTAGAAAACGTTATTGCTTTTTCTCAAGTCCAGTGCTAGTCCAGTGGGGGGATGGTTTTCTCCCCACATTGATTCTTGATACTTCTATTGTAATTACACTAAGCTCATTTATTTACTTTCATGCAGATGATGTTGTATCTATTTTCATGAGGTTTTGTAAATTCGTGTTATCAAATGCATAGGGTAAGTGATAAAAAAACACTATACAACAAACAAAAAAGTATTCAACATATTTACAGAAAGGTGGAAAAGAACATTTATAGATATGAAATAAATACCATCATCACCATGAGCATTTCAACGAGTAAAGTAACTGTTATAGATGGGTACTTCAGTTTTATTTGGTTATAGTGCATTCAATCAATGGAATATAGAAACTACATTTCAAATAGATCAATAATGGAAGCTGTTTTCATCGACCATTCCATCTTGTTCAGTTCAAGTAGGCGTATATATATGATAAACTTTTAGTCTATACTTATATCAATCACTGTGAAATCTGAATACCCCAACCGAAGTGAATAAAAACATAGGCCTACATCGATGAAAAGCTAAATAGATATATCGAATATGAATAATCACAAATCAAGCTAATTTTCCTTTCAGTTTTCATGAAAAGGAGATCGAAATTTACCTCCCAAATACTAAAAAAAAGCTGTTAATTTCTTGAAGTCATTCATTGTAGACCTTTTCAGCTCGTGCTTACAGCCAGCCAGATTAGCTCGCTCGAAAATGCAACGTCGTGACTTTGATGATAACGAAAGAATATTGTTACTGGCATGTTCAAATATTATGTATACTTTTAAACAAAGGTTGTTCTTGACAAACTGAGTGCTTGCTAGATATACCAACAAGTAATGTATACAAACTGGATTCAAAGTCTTGTATTTCATTGTTTAATAACAGGTTAATTGAATTCCTTGTTACTAAGTCCCCAGGAAGAAACATTCATAAATTTGAATAACATAGTAAACGAACTATTCTTGGCGAATCTAACTTTTCTACATGCAAAGGCATGCAAACCAAAGCATGCACACATGCATTATCACCCAGATGATCGGCTTTACTATTTAATATAATATATGTCGTCATCCACCACGCAGCAATTCAGGCCCGTTTGGAAGGGGATAAAAAAAACATTTCGAAGCTCTCGAGTTCGAGTATTTCGAAAGCAAATACTCTCTCCTGGTATTCAAGGAAAACGCATGCAGTTTGTATTGCGGTATTCTGTAGCTTATGGGCTTTTCATTGATGTGTAATTTGTCTATTTCATTTTTCACTTTGGTTGGGATCTTTAAACATCAACTCTATGTTTTCCTTTTGATGGATATTCCGTCAAAAGGCCAATAAGTTTGTAGAATATTCTCATTTGCACTATCGTTGATATATTTTTCTTTCTTTCAAGACAAAATTATCAATTAACTATGCCTCTCTGTTAAAAGCAATATGTGAACATTCCATACACTATGATTCTTCTCCCATCAATTGTATTCCTTAGAAGGGACATTGTGTCCACATATGTATACCTGTGTAAATTACATAATAGGCCATAACACCACATTCACACTTTCCTCAATGAAACATTCTAATAAAGTTTGTTCTAACAGTATTCCATTTGGAATATTTTGTTGTTAAGGGGGTATCTCAGTGAGCGGCGAATGTTTGCGAACTTTTCCTTTGTCACCAGCGGGAAATGCTTGCGAACGTAGCGAATTTGGAAGGTTCGTTAGAGTTCATCAGGGTTCGTAAAGAGTTGCAAAAAGTTTTTACTGTCGCAAAGAAACATACGATTTCAGGCCCATAACTAGGCGAGGTTCTGGGAGGTTCGAACGACCCTCCCTCGCCCCGCTGGCGAGCAGGGTCAGCTTGAAGAAAAAAAATAAAGAAAGAAACAAGCTTAAAATACCCTCGCTCGCATGTTCTTAATTTTAGGCATGTTATCATTTTCATCTCTACAATTAAATCATATCATTTTACAGAAATTTTTACGCTCCCGCCTCGTGCTCGCCTGTTTGTATGCTTTTTGTTTTGTTTTTTAAAGCGAGGTTATCATCATTTTTAGAAGGAATTAAAAATGAAGTTAGAAGTCTGAAGGAACCCCCGCTTGAACAAAAAAAAACCAAGAAATAAAGACAAACAAATTAAAATACCCTGGTTTCAGGTTCCTAGGTAATTTTGCTCGCGCTTCGCACTCGCATGTCCTTATTTTTTAGGCATGTTATCATTTTCAGAAGGATTTACAATGAAATCTAATCATTTTACAGGAGTTCTTTACGCTCGCCTGTTTGTTTGCTTTTTAAAATTTTTAAACAATGTTATCATTTATTTTTAGAAGCAATTGAAAAAAGTTAGCGCGCTCGCATGTTTTAATAGTAGGGGTTGTCATCATTTTCAGAAAGAATAAAAAAAATAGAGGCAAAATGTGCTTCAATTGCACTACCTTTATTACAAAAGTCAAACTTTCTGCTCGAGCTTCGCGTTCGCAATGGCCAGTCCCGAAGAAAGGTCCTCTATTTCGAATGTCGTAACCCCCCCCCCTCCCCCCATAAAACAATTATAGGCACTGGCCTGTGATTGCGACTTTTTACGATCTCTAACAAACCCCCCAAATTCGCTACGTTCGCAAGGATTTGCCGCTGATGACAAAGGAAAATTTAGCAAACATTTGCCGCTCGGTAAGATACCACCTTTGCTGGCGATGATTATTTGAAGTAAGATGTGGTAATAGATGAAAATGGTAGTTAATAAATTTTGTTTTTGTTTTTAAATGATTCTTTTTATTCATGTATTGGTTTGCATATTGAAAATCAGTAAAACACTTAAAAGAAAAGAGAATGGAATAAAAGATGAAAAAACAAAATGATTCTTCCTAATCTGCAGGAAATTTCTCTCTTTTTTGCAGGTACTTCTGTTCATTGAGTAGTAAATGAATCGACAGAGAGAGGGAGAGAGAGAGAGAAAGAGGGAGAGGGGGAAGTGTGAGAGGGCTGTTGAAGAATGGGGGTAAGAAATTTGAAATGATAGAAGATTGGCTAAATTAAGATAATGCCAAGGAGGGAGAGGGAAAGAGAGAGAGAGAGAGAGAAAGAGAAGGTAGATGGCCAGTGGGTTCAATAAAGACATGGTAGATGGGAGGTGGTCAGATATGTAGCTAGTTGGTTTAAAAAAAAATGCCTATAACAGTTGTAATTGGAGCCAGTGAGTATTTTAATAACTTATGATAAAAAAATACAGATCTCTTTTTTTTAAAACTGAGCTAATCTACCTATATGAATTTAAAGGCCACAGCCACCCCTTCAGCAAAGTCTCAGAAGACCTCTATCCTTCTCCTATAGCTCTAGCTTGATATGATGGCTCTACATGCTTTCAAAATAGCATATTCTCTATATCTCACTCTCTCTCTCTCTCTCTCTTTTTCCTTCACTCTTAATTATTATATATGGATTAGGTGTCCTCCCACAATTCCACCAAGGGATTCCAAACGAACAATCGGTAATTTTGGGGCAAGTACGCCATCAAATATTCACTATTTATACCTCCCGGTTTGAATTACGTCCAAATTTAAAAGAGTGGGGCTAGTAAAACTTGACCACTGGTCCCACTTTTACTGTCATGGGATGAAAGACTAGGTGTCCTCCCACAATTCCACTAAGGGATTCCCAGGAGCAATCTGTCGTTCTCGGGCAAGTACGTCATCAAATATTCACTATTTATACCTCCCGTTTTGAATTACGTCCAAATTTAAAAGAGTGGGGCTAGTAAAACTTGACCACTGGTCCCACTTTTACTGTCATGGGATGAAAGACTAGGTGTCCTCCCACAATTCCACTAAGGGATTCCCAGGAGCAATCTGTCGTTCTCGGGCAAGTACGTCATCAAATATTCACTATTTATACCTCCTGTTTTGAATTACGTCCAAATTTAAAAGAGTGGGGCTAGTAAAACTTGACCACCGGTCCCACTTTTACTGTCATGGGATGAAAGACTAGGTGTCCTCCCACAATTCCACTAAGGGATTCCCAGGAGCAATCTGTCGTTCTCGGGCAAGTACGTCATCAAATATTCACTATTTATACCTCCCGTTTTGAATTACGTCCAAATTTAAAAGAGTGGGGCTAGTAAAACTTGACCACCGGTCCCACTTTTACTGTCATGGGATGAAAGACTAGGTGTCCTCCCACAATTCCACTAAGGGATTCCCAGGAGCAATCTGTCGTTCTCGGGCAAGTACGCCATCAAATATTCACTATTTATACCTCCCGTTTTGAATTACGTCCAAATTTAAAAGAGTGGGGCTAGTAAAACTTGACCACTGGTCCCACTTTTACTGTCATGGGATGAAAGACTAGGTGTCCTCCCACAATTCCACTAAGGGATTCCCAGGAGCAATCTGTCGTTCTCGGGCAAGTACGCCATCAAATATTCACTATTTATACCTCCCGTTTTGAATTATGTCCAAATTTAAAAGAGTGGGGCTAGTAAAACTTGACCACTGGTCCCACTTTTACTGTCATGGGATGAAAGACTAGGTGTCCTCCCACAATTCCACTAAGGGATTCCCAGGAGCAATCTGTCGTTCTCGGGCAAGTACGTCATCAAATATTCACTATTTATACCTCCCGTTTTGAATTACGTCCAAATTTAAAAGAGGGGGGCTAGTAAAACTTGACCACTGGTCCCACTTTTACTGTCATGGGATGAAAGACTAGGTGTCCTCCCACAATTCCACTAAGGGATTCCCAGGAGCAATCTGTCGTTCTCGGGCAAGTACGTCATCAAATATTCACTATTTATACCTCCCGTTTTGAATTACGTCCAAATTTAAAAGAGTGGGGCTAGTAAAACTTGACCACTGGTCCCACTTTTACTGTCATGGGATGAAAGACTAGGTGTCCTCCCACAATTCCACTAAGGGATTCCCAGGAGCAATCTGTCGTTCTCGGGCAAGTACGTCATCAAATATTCACTATTTATACCTCCCGTTTTGAATTACGTCCAAATTTAAAAGAGTGGGGCTAGTAAAACTTGACCACTGGTCCCACTTTTACTGTCATGGGATGAAAGACTAGGTGTCCTCCCACAATTCCACTAAGGGATTCCCAGGAGCAATCTGTCGTTCTCGGGCAAGTACGCCATCAAATATTCACTATTTATACCTCCCGTTTTGAATTACGTCCAAATTTAAAAGAGTGGGGCTAGTAAAACTTGACCACTGGTCCCACTTTTACTGTCATGGGATGAAAGACTAGGTGTCCTCCCACAATTCCACTAAGGGATTCCCAGGAGCAATCTGTCGTTCTCGGGCAAGTACGTCATCAAATATTCACTATTTATACCTCCCGTTTTGAATTACGTCCAAATTTAAAAGAGTGGGGCTAGTAAAACTTGACCACCGGTCCCACTTTTACTGTCATGGGATGAAAGACTAGGTGTCCTCCCACAATTCCACTAAGGGATTCCCAGGAGCAATCTGTCGTTCTCGGGCAAGTACGTCATCAAATATTCACTATTTATACCTCCCGTTTTGAATTACGTCCAAATTTAAAAGAGTGGGGCTAGTAAAACTTGACCACTGGTCCCACTTTTACTGTCATGGGATGAAAGACTAGGTGTCCTCCCACAATTCCACTAAGGGATTCCCAGGAGCAATCTGTCGTTCTCGGGCAAGTACGCCATCAAATATTCACTATTTATACCTCCTGTTTTGAATTACGTCCAAATTTAAAAGAGTGGGGCTAGTAAAACTTGACCACTGGTCCCACTTTTACTGTCATGGGATGAAAGACTAGGTGTCCTCCCACAATTCCACTAAGGGATTCCCAGGAGCAATCTGTCGTTCTCGGGCAAGTACGTCATCAAATATTCACTATTTATACCTCCCGTTTTGAATTACGTCCAAATTTAAAAGAGTGGGGCTAGTAAAACTTGACCACCGGTCCCACTTTTACTGTCATGGGATGAAAGACTAGGTGTCCTCCCACAATTCCACTAAGGGATTCCCAGGAGCAATCTGTCGTTCTCGGGCAAGTACGTCATCAAATATTCACTATTTATACCTCCCGTTTTGAATTACGTCCAAATTTAAAAGAGTGGGGCTAGTAAAACTTGACCACTGGTCCCACTTTTACTGTCATGGGATGAAAGACTAGGTGTCCTCCCACAATTCCACTAAGGGATTCCCAGGAGCAATCTGTCGTTCTCGGGCAAGTACGTCATCAAATATTCACTATTTATACCTCCCGTTTTGAATTACGTCCAAATTTAAAAGAGTGGGGCTAGTAAAACTTGACCACCGGTCCCACTTTTACTGTCATGGGATGAAAGACTAGGTGTCCTCCCACAATTCCACTAAGGGATTCCCAGGAGCAATCTGTCGTTCTCGGGCAAGTACGCCATCAAATATTCACTATTTATACCTCCTGTTTTGAATTACGTCCAAATTTAAAAGAGTGGGGCTAGTAAAACTTGACCACTGGTCCCACTTTTACTGTCATGGGATGAAAGACTAGGTGTCCTCCCACAATTCCACTAAGGGATTCCCAGGAGCAATCTGTCGTTCTCGGGCAAGTACGCCATCAAATATTCACTATTTATACCTCCCGTTTTGAATTACGTCCAAATTTAAAAGAGTGGGGCTAGTAAAACTTGACCACTGGTCCCACTTTTACTGTCATGGGATGAAAGACTAGGTGTCCTCCCACAATTCCACTAAGGGATTCCCAGGAGCAATCTGTCGTTCTCGGGCAAGTACGTCATCAAATATTCACTATTTATACCTCCCGTTTTGAATTACGTCCAAATTTAAAAGAGTGGGGCTAGTAAAACTTGACCACCGGTCCCACTTTTACTGTCATGGGATGAAAGACTAGGTGTCCTCCCACAATTCCACTAAGGGATTCCCAGGAGCAATCTGTCGTTCTCGGGCAAGTACGCCATCAAATATTCACTATTTATACCTCCTGTTTTGAATTATGTCCAAATTTAAAAGAGTGGGCTAGTAAAACTTGACCACTGGTCCCACTTTTACTGTCATGGGATGAAAGACTAGGTGTCCTCCCACAATTCCACTAAGGGATTCCCAGGAGCAATCTGTCGTTCTCGGGCAAGTACGCCATCAAATATTCACTATTTATACCTCCCGTTTTGAATTATGTCCAAATTTAAAAGAGTGGGGCTAGTAAAACTTGACCACTGGTCCCACTTTTACTGTCATGGGATGAAAGACTAGGTGTCCTCCCACAATTCCACTAAGGGATTCCCAGGAGCAATCTGTCGTTTCGGGCAAGTACGCCATCAAATATTCACTATTTATACCTCCCGTTTTGAATTATGTCCAAATTTAAAAGAGTGGGGCTAGTAAAACTTGACCACTGGTCCCACTTTTACTGTCATGGGATGAAAGACTAGGTGTCCTCCCACAATTCCACTAAGGGATTCCCAGGAGCAATCTGTCGTTCTCGGGCAAGTACGTCATCAAATATTCACTATTTATACCTCCCGTTTTGAATTACGTCCAAATTTAAAAGAGTGGGCTAGTAAAACTTGACCACCGGTCCCACTTTTACTGTCATGGGATGAAAGACTAGGTGTCCTCCCACAATTCCACTAAGGGATTCCCAGGAGCAATCTGTCGTTCTCGGGCAAGTACGTCATCAAATATTCACTATTTATACCTCCCGTTTTGAATTACGTCCAAATTTAAAAGAGTGGGGCTAGTAAAACTTGACCACCGGTCCCACTTTTACTGTCATGGGATGAAAGACTAGGTGTCCTCCCACAATTCCACTAAGGGATTCCCAGGAGCAATCTGTCGTTCTCGGGCAAGTACGTCATCAAATATTCACTATTTATACCTCCCGTTTTGAATTACGTCCAAATTTAAAAGAGTGGGGCTAGTAAAACTTGACCACCGGTCCCACTTTTACTGTCATGGGATGAAAGACTAGGTGTCCTCCCACAATTCCACTAAGGGATTCCCAGGAGCAATCTGTCGTTCTCGGGCAAGTACGCCATCAAATATTCACTATTTATACCTCCTGTTTTGAATTATGTCCAAATTTAAAAGAGTGGGGCTAGTAAAACTTGACCACTGGTCCCACTTTTACTGTCATGGGATGAAAGACTAGGTGTCCTCCCACAATTCCACTAAGGGATTCCCAGGAGCAATCTGTCGTTCTCGGGCAAGTACGTCATCAAATATTCACTATTTATACCTCCTGTTTTGAATTATGTCCAAATTTAAAAGAGTGGGGCTAGTAAAACTTGACCACTGGTCCCACTTTTACTGTCATGGGATGAAAGACTAGGTGTCCTCCCACAATTCCACTAAGGGATTCCCAGGAGCAATCTGTCGTTCTCGGGCAAGTACGTCATCAAATATTCACTATTTATACCTCCTGTTTTGAATTACGTCCAAATTTAAAAGAGTGGGGCTAGTAAAACTTGACCACCGGTCCCACTTTTACTGTCATGGGATGAAAGACTAGGTGTCCTCCCACAATTCCACTAAGGGATTCCCAGGAGCAATCTGTCGTTCTCGGGCAAGTACGCCATCAAATATTCACTATTTATACCTCCTGTTTTGAATTACGTCCAAATTTAAAAGAGTGGGGCTAGTAAAACTTGACCACTGGTCCCACTTTTACTGTCATGGGATGAAAGACTAGGTGTCCTCCCACAATTCCACTAAGGGATTCCCAGGAGCAATCTGTCGTTCTCGGGCAAGTACGCCATCAAATATTCACTATTTATACCTCCCGTTTTGAATTATGTCCAAATTTAAAGAGTGGGGCTAGTAAAACTTGACCACTGGTCCCACTTTTACTGTCATGGGATGAAAGACTAGGTGTCCTCCCACAATTCCACTAAGGGATTCCCAGGAGCAATCTGTCGTTCTCGGGCAAGTACGTCATCAAATATTCACTATTTATACCTCCCGTTTTGAATTACGTCCAAATTTAAAAGAGTGGGCTAGTAAAACTTGACCACCGGTCCCACTTTTACTGTCATGGGATGAAAGACTAGGTGTCCTCCCACAATTCCACTAAGGGATTCCCAGGAGCAATCTGTCGTTCTCGGGCAAGTACGTCATCAAATATTCACTATTTATACCTCCTGTTTTGAATTACGTCCAAATTTAAAAGAGTGGGGCTAGTAAAACTTGACCACTGGTCCCACTTTTACTGTCATGGGATGAAAGACTAGGTGTCCTCCCACAATTCCACTAAGGGATTCCCAGGAGCAATCTGTCGTTCTCGGCAAGTACGCCATCAAATATTCACTATTTATACCTCCTGTTTTGAATTACGTCCAAATTTAAAAGAGGGGGCTAGTAAAACTTGACCACTGGTCCCACTTTTACTGTCATGGGATGAAAGACTAGGTGTCCTCCCACAATTCCACTAAGGGATTCCCAGGAGCAATCTGTCGTTCTCGGGCAAGTACGTCATCAAATATTCACTATTTATACCTCCCGTTTTGAATTACGTCCAAATTTAAAAGAGTGGGGCTAGTAAAACTTGACCACTGGTCCCACTTTTACTGTCATGGGATGAAAGACTAGGTGTCCTCCCACAATTCCACTAAGGGATTCCCAGGAGCAATCTGTCGTTCTCGGGCAAGTACGTCATCAAATATTCACTATTTATACATCCGTTTTGAATTACGTCCAAATTTAAAAGAGTTGGGCTAGTAAAACTTGACCACTGGTCCCACTTTTACTGTCATGGGATGAAAGACTAGGTGTCCTCCCACAATTCCACTAAGGGATTCCCAGGAGCAATCTGTCGTTCTCGGGCAAGTACGTCATCAAATATTCACTATTTATACCTCCTGTTTTGAATTACGTCCAAATTTAAAAGAGTGGGGCTAGTAAAACTTGACCACTGGTCCCACTTTTACTGTCATGGGATGAAAGACTAGGTGTCCTCCCACAATTCCACTAAGGGATTCCCAGGAGCAATCTGTCGTTCTCGGGCAAGTACGTCATCAAATATTCACTATTTATACCTCCTGTTTTGAATTACGTCCAAATTTAAAAGAGTGGGGCTAGTAAAACTTGACCACTGGTCCCACTTTTACTGTCATGGGATGAAAGACTAGGTGTCCTCCCACAATTCCACTAAGGGATTCCCAGGAGCAATCTGTCGTTCTCGGGCAAGTACGTCATCAAATATTCACTATTTATACCTCCTGTTTTGAATTACGTCCAAATTTAAAAGAGGGGCTAGTAAAACTTGACCACTGGTCCCACTTTTACTGTCATGGGATGAAAGACTAGGTGTCCTCCCACAATTCCACTAAGGGATTCCCAGGAGCAATCTGTCGTTCTCGGGCAAGTACGTCATCAAATATTCACTATTTATACCTCCTGTTTTGAATTACGTCCAAATTTAAAAGAGTGGGGCTAGTAAAACTTGACCACTGGTCCCACTTTTACTGTCATGGGATGAAAGACTAGGTGTCCTCCCACAATTCCACTAAGGGATTCCCAGGAGCAATCTGTCGTTCTCGGGCAAGTACGTCATCAAATATTCACTATTTATACCTCCTGTTTTGAATTACGTCCAAATTTAAAAGAGTGGGGCTAGTAAAACTTGACCACCGGTCCCACTTTTACTGTCATGGGATGAAAGACTAGGTGTCCTCCCACAATTCCACTAAGGGATTCCCAGGAGCAATCTGTCGTTCTCGGGCAAGTACGCCATCAAATATTCACTATTTATACCTCCTGTTTTGAATTACGTCCAAATTTAAAAGAGTGGGGCTAGTAAAACTTGACCACTGGTCCCACTTTTACTGTCATGGGATGAAAGACTAGGTGTCCTCCCACAATTCCACTAAGGGATTCCCAGGAGCAATCTGTCGTTCTCGGGCAAGTACGTCATCAAATATTCACTATTTATACCTCCTGTTTTGAATTACGTCCAAATTTAAAAGAGTGGGGCTAGTAAAACTTGACCACTGGTCCCACTTTTACTGTCATGGGATGAAAGACTAGGTGTCCTCCCACAATTCCACTAAGGGATTCCCAGGAGCAATCTGTCGTTCTCGGGCAAGTACGTCATCAAATATTCACTATTTATACCTCCTGTTTTGAATTACGTCCAAATTTAAAAGAGTGGGGCTAGTAAAACTTGACCACCGGTCCCACTTTTACTGTCATGGGATGAAAGACTAGGTGTCCTCCCACAATTCCACTAAGGGATTCCCAGGAGCAATCTGTCGTTCTCGGGCAAGTACGTCATCAAATATTCACTATTTATACCTCCCGTTTTGAATTACGTCCAAATTTAAAAGAGTGGGGCTAGTAAAACTTGACCACTGGTCCCACTTTTACTGTCATGGGATGAAAGACTAGGTGTCCTCCCACAATTCCACTAAGGGATTCCCAGGAGCAATCTGTCGTTCTCGGGCAAGTACGTCATCAAATATTCACTATTTATACCTCCTGTTTTGAATTACGTCCAAATTTAAAAGAGTGGGGCTAGTAAAACTTGACCACTGGTCCCACTTTTACTGTCATGGGATGAAAGACTAGGTGTCCTCCCACAATTCCACTAAGGGATTCCCAGGAGCAATCTGTCGTTCGGGCAAGTACGTCATCAAATATTCACTATTTATACCTCCTGTTTTGAATTACGTCCAAATTTAAAAGAGTGGGGCTAGTAAAACTTGACCACCGGTCCCACTTTTACTGTCATGGGATGAAAGACTAGGTGTCCTCCCACAATTCCACTAAGGGATTCCCAGGAGCAATCTGTCGTTCTCGGGCAAGTACGTCATCAAATATTCACTATTTATACCTCCTGTTTTGAATTACGTCCAAATTTAAAAGAGTGGGGCTAGTAAAACTTGACCACCGGTCCCACTTTTACTGTCATGGGATGAAAGACTAGGTGTCCTCCCACAATTCCACTAAGGGATTCCCAGGAGCAATCTGTCGTTCTCGGGCAAGTACGTCATCAAATATTCACTATTTATACCTCCTGTTTTGAATTACGTCCAAATTTAAAAGAGTGGGGCTAGTAAAACTTGACCACCGGTCCCACTTTTACTGTCATGGGATGAAAGACTAGGTGTCCTCCCACAATTCCACTAAGGGATTCCCAGGAGCAATCTGTCGTTCTCGGGCAAGTACGTCATCAAATATTCACTATTTATACCTCCTGTTTTGAATTACGTCCAAATTTAAAAGAGTGGGGCTAGTAAAACTTGACCACCGGTCCCACTTTTACTGTCATGGGATGAAAGACTAGGTGTCCTCCCACAATTCCACTAAGGGATTCCCAGGAGCAATCTGTCGTTCTCGGGCAAGTACGTCATCAAATATTCACTATTTATACCTCCTGTTTTGAATTACGTCCAAATTTAAAAGAGTGGGGCTAGTAAAACTTGACCACCGGTCCCACTTTTACTGTCATGGGATGAAAGACTAGGTGTCCTCCCACAATTCCACTAAGGGATTCCCAGGAGCAATCTGTCGTTCTCGGGCAAGTACGTCATCAAATATTCACTATTTATACCTCCTGTTTTGAATTACGTCCAAATTTAAAAGAGTGGGGCTAGTAAAACTTGACCACTGGTCCCACTTTTACTGTCATGGGATGAAAGACTAGGTGTCCTCCCACAATTCCACTAAGGGATTCCCAGGAGCAATCTGTCGTTCTCGGGCAAGTACGTCATCAAATATTCACTATTTATACCTCCTGTTTTGAATTACGTCCAAATTTAAAAGAGTGGGGCTAGTAAAACTTGACCACTGGTCCCACTTTTACTGTCATGGGATGAAAGACTAGGTGTCCTCCCACAATTCCACTAAGGGATTCCCAGGAGCAATCTGTCGTTCTCGGGCAAGTACGTCATCAAATATTCACTATTTATACCTCCCGTTTTGAATTACGTCCAAATTTAAAAGAGTGGGGCTAGTAAAACTTGACCACTGGTCCCACTTTTACTGTCATGGGATGAAAGACTAGGTGTCCTCCCACAATTCCACTAAGGGATTCCCAGGAGCAATCTGTCGTTCTCGGGCAAGTACGTCATCAAATATTCACTATTTATACCTCCTGTTTTGAATTACGTCCAAATTTAAAAGAGTGGGGCTAGTAAAACTTGACCACTGGTCCCACTTTTACTGTCATGGGATGAAAGACTAGGTGTCCTCCCACAATTCCACTAAGGGATTCCCAGGAGCAATCTGTCGTTCTCGGGCAAGTACGTCATCAAATATTCACTATTTATACCTCCTGTTTTGAATTACGTCCAAATTTAAAAGAGTGGGGCTAGTAAAACTTGACCACTGGTCCCACTTTTACTGTCATGGGATGAAAGACTAGGTGTCCTCCCACAATTCCACTAAGGGATTCCCAGGAGCAATCTGTCGTTCTCGGGCAAGTACGTCATCAAATATTCACTATTTATACCTCCCGTTTTGAATTACGTCCAAATTTAAAAGAGTGGGGCTAGTAAAACTTGACCACCGGTCCCACTTTTACTGTCATGGGATGAAAGACTAGGTGTCCTCCCACAATTCCACTAAGGGATTCCCAGGAGCAATCTGTCGTTCTCGGGCAAGTACGTCATCAAATATTCACTATTTATACCTCCTGTTTTGAATTACGTCCAAATTTAAAAGAGTGGGGCTAGTAAAACTTGACCACCGGTCCCACTTTTACTGTCATGGGATGAAAGACTAGGTGTCCTCCCACAATTCCACTAAGGGATTCCCAGGAGCAATCTGTCGTTCTCGGGCAAGTACGTCATCAAATATTCACTATTTATACCTCCTGTTTTGAATTACGTCCAAATTTAAAAGAGTGGGGCTAGTAAAACTTGACCACTGGTCCCACTTTTACTGTCATGGGATGAAAGACTAGGTGTCCTCCCACAATTCCACTAAGGGATTCCCAGGAGCAATCTGTCGTTCTCGGGCAAGTACGTCATCAAATATTCACTATTTATACCTCCTGTTTTGAATTACGTCCAAATTTAAAAGAGTGGGGCTAGTAAAACTTGACCACCGGTCCCACTTTTACTGTCATGGGATGAAAGACTAGGTGTCCTCCCACAATTCCACTAAGGGATTCCCAGGAGCAATCTGTCGTTCTCGGGCAAGTACGTCATCAAATATTCACTATTTATACCTCCTGTTTTGAATTACGTCCAAATTTAAAAGAGTTGGGCTAGTAAAACTTGACCACTGGTCCCACTTTTACTGTCATGGGATGAAAGACTAGGTGTCCTCCCACAATTCCACTAAGGGATTCCCAGGAGCAATCTGTCGTTCTCGGGCAAGTACGTCATCAAATATTCACTATTTATACCTCCTGTTTTGAATTACGTCCAAATTTAAAAGAGTGGGGCTAGTAAAACTTGACCACTGGTCCCACTTTTACTGTCATGGGATGAAAGACTAGGTGTCCTCCCACAATTCCACTAAGGGATTCCCAGGAGCAATCTGTCGTTCTCGGGCAAGTACGTCATCAAATATTCACTATTTATACCTCCTGTTTTGAATTACGTCCAAATTTAAAAGAGGGGGGCTAGTAAAACTTGACCACCGGTCCCACTTTTACTGTCATGGGATGAAAGACTAGGTGTCCTCCCACAATTCCACTAAGGGATTCCCAGGAGCAATCTGTCGTTCTCGGGCAAGTACGTCATCAAATATTCACTATTTATACCTCCTGTTTTGAATTACGTCCAAATTTAAAAGAGTGGGGCTAGTAAAACTTGACCACTGGTCCCACTTTTACTGTCATGGGATGAAAGACTAGGTGTCCTCCCACAATTCCACTAAGGGATTCCCAGGAGCAATCTGTCGTTCTCGGGCAAGTACGCCATCAAATATTCACTATTTATACCTCCCGTTTTGAATTACGTCCAAATTTAAAAGAGTGGGGCTAGTAAAACTTGACCACTGGTCCCACTTTTACTGTCATGGGATGAAAGACTAGGTGTCCTCCCACAATTCCACTAAGGGATTCCCAGGAGCAATCTGTCGTTCTCGGGCAAGTACGTCATCAAATATTCACTATTTATACCTCCTGTTTTGAATTACGTCCAAATTTAAAAGAGGGGCTAGTAAAACTTGACCACCGGTCCCACTTTTACTGTCATGGGATGAAAGACTAGGTGTCCTCCCACAATTCCACTAAGGGATTCCCAGGAGCAATCTGTCGTTCTCGGGCAAGTACGTCATCAAATATTCACTATTTATACCTCCTGTTTTGAATTACGTCCAAATTTAAAAGAGTGGGGCTAGTAAAACTTGACCACTGGTCCCACTTTTACTGTCATGGGATGAAAGACTAGGTGTCCTCCCACAATTCCACTAAGGGATTCCCAGGAGCAATCTGTCGTTCTCGGGCAAGTACGTCATCAAATATTCACTATTTATACCTCCCGTTTTGAATTACGTCCAAATTTAAAAGAGTGGGGCTAGTAAAACTTGACCACTGGTCCCACTTTTACTGTCATGGGATGAAAGACTAGGTGTCCTCCCACAATTCCACTAAGGGATTCCCAGGAGCAATCTGTCGTTCTCGGGCAAGTACGTCATCAAATATTCACTATTTATACCTCCTGTTTTGAATTACGTCCAAATTTAAAAGAGTGGGGCTAGTAAAACTTGACCACCGGTCCCACTTTTACTGTCATGGGATGAAAGACTAGGTGTCCTCCCACAATTCCACTAAGGGATTCCCAGGAGCAATCTGTCGTTCTCGGGCAAGTACGTCATCAAATATTCACTATTTATACCTCCTGTTTTGAATTACGTCCAAATTTAAAAGAGTGGGGCTAGTAAAACTTGACCACTGGTCCCACTTTTACTGTCATGGGATGAAAGACTAGGTGTCCTCCCACAATTCCACTAAGGGATTCCCAGGAGCAATCTGTCGTTCTCGGGCAAGTACGTCATCAAATATTCACTATTTATACCTCCTGTTTTGAATTACGTCCAAATTTAAAAGAGGGGGCTAGTAAAACTTGACCACTGGTCCCACTTTTACTGTCATGGGATGAAAGACTAGGTGTCCTCCCACAATTCCACTAAGGGATTCCCAGGAGCAATCTGTCGTTCTCGGGCAAGTACGCCATCAAATATTCACTATTTATACCTCCTGTTTTGAATTATGTCCAAATTTAAAAGAGGGGCTAGTAAAACTTGACCACTGGTCCCACTTTTACTGTCATGGGATGAAAGACTAGGTGTCCTCCCACAATTCCACTAAGGGATTCCCAGGAGCAATCTGTCGTTCTCGGGCAAGTACGTCATCAAATATTCACTATTTATACCTCCTGTTTTGAATTACGTCCAAATTTAAAAGAGTGGGGCTAGTAAAACTTGACCACTGGTCCCACTTTTACTGTCATGGGATGAAAGACTAGGTGTCCTCCCACAATTCCACTAAGGGATTCCCAGGAGCAATCTGTCGTTCTCGGGCAAGTACGTCATCAAATATTCACTATTTATACCTCCTGTTTTGAATTACGTCCAAATTTAAAAGAGTGGGGCTAGTAAAACTTGACCACTGGTCCCACTTTTACTGTCATGGGATGAAAGACTAGGTGTCCTCCCACAATTCCACTAAGGGATTCCCAGGAGCAATCTGTCGTTCTCGGGCAAGTACGTCATCAAATATTCACTATTTATACCTCCCGTTTTGAATTACGTCCAAATTTAAAAGAGTGGGGCTAGTAAAACTTGACCACCGGTCCCACTTTTACTGTCATGGGATGAAAGACTAGGTGTCCTCCCACAATTCCACTAAGGGATTCCCAGGAGCAATCTGTCGTTCTCGGGCAAGTACGCCATCAAATATTCACTATTTATACCTCCTGTTTTGAATTACGTCCAAATTTAAAAGAGTGGGGCTAGTAAAACTTGACCACTGGTCCCACTTTTACTGTCATGGGATGAAAGACTAGGTGTCCTCCCACAATTCCACTAAGGGATTCCCAGGAGCAATCTGTCGTTCTCGGGCAAGTACGCCATCAAATATTCACTATTTATACCTCCTGTTTTGAATTATGTCCAAATTTAAAAAAAAGGGGGGCTAGTAAAACTTGACCACTGGTCCCACTTTTACTGTCATGGGATGAAAGACTAGGTGTCCTCCCACAATTCCACTAAGGGATTCCCAGGAGCAATCTGTCGTTCTCGGGCAAGTACGTCATCAAATATTCACTATTTATACCTCCCGTTTTGAATTACGTCCAAATTTAAAAGAGTGGGGCTAGTAAAACTTGACCACTGGTCCCACTTTTACTGTCATGGGATGAAAGACTAGGTGTCCTCCCACAATTCCACTAAGGGATTCCCAGGAGCAATCTGTCGTTCTCGGGCAAGTACGTCATCAAATATTCACTATTTATACCTCCTGTTTTGAATTACGTCCAAATTTAAAAAACAGGGGGGCTAGTAAAACTTGACCACTGGTCCCACTTTTACTGTCATGGGATGAAAGACTAGGTGTCCTCCCACAATTCCACTAAGGGATTCCCAGGAGCAATCTGTCGTTCTCGGGCAAGTACGCCATCAAATATTCACTATTTATACCTCCAGTTTTGAATTATGTCCAAATTTAAAAGAGTGGGGCTAGTAAAACTTGACCACTGGTCCCACTTTTACTGTCATGGGATGAAAGACTAGGTGTCCTCCCACAATTCCACTAAGGGATTCCCAGGAGCAATCTGTCGTTTTCGGGCAAGTACGCCATCAAATATTCACTATTTATACCTCCTGTTTTGAATTATGTCCAAATTTAAAAGAGTGGGGCTAGTAAAACTTGACCACTGGTCCCACTTTTACTGTCATGGGATGAAAGACTAGGTGTCCTCCCACAATTCCACTAAGGGATTCCCAGGAGCAATCTGTCGTTCTCGGGCAAGTACGTCATCAAATATTCACTATTTATACCTCCTGTTTTGAATTACGTCCAAATTTAAAAGAGTGGGGCTAGTAAAACTTGACCACCGGTCCCACTTTTACTGTCATGGGATGAAAGACTAGGTGTCCTCCCACAATTCCACTAAGGGATTCCCAGGAGCAATCTGTCGTTCTCGGGCAAGTACGTCATCAAATATTCACTATTTATACCTCCTGTTTTGAATTACGTCCAAATTTAAAAGAGTGGGGCTAGTAAAACTTGACCACCGGTCCCACTTTTACTGTCATGGGATGAAAGACTAGGTGTCCTCCCACAATTCCACTAAGGGATTCCCAGGAGCAATCTGTCGTTCTCGGGCAAGTACGTCATCAAATATTCACTATTTATACCTCCTGTTTTGAATTACGTCCAAATTTAAAAGAGTGGGGCTAGTAAAACTTGACCACCGGTCCCACTTTTACTGTCATGGGATGAAAGACTAGGTGTCCTCCCACAATTCCACTAAGGGATTCCCAGGAGCAATCTGTCGTTCTCGGGCAAGTACGTCATCAAATATTCACTATTTATACCTCCTGTTTTGAATTACGTCCAAATTTAAAAGAGTGGGGCTAGTAAAACTTGACCACCGGTCCCACTTTTACTGTCATGGGATGAAAGACTAGGTGTCCTCCCACAATTCCACTAAGGGATTCCCAGGAGCAATCTGTCGTTCTCGGGCAAGTACGCCATCAAATATTCACTATTTATACCTCCCGTTTTGAATTACGTCCAAATTTAAAAGAGTGGGGCTAGTAAAACTTGACCACTGGTCCCACTTTTACTGTCATGGGATGAAAGACTAGGTGTCCTCCCACAATTCCACTAAGGGATTCCCAGGAGCAATCTGTCGTTTTCGGGCAAGTACGCCATCAAATATTCACTATTTATACCTCCTGTTTTGAATTACGTCCAAATTTAAAAGAGTGGGGCTAGTAAAACTTGACCACTGGTCCCACTTTTACTGTCATGGGATGAAAGACTAGGTGTCCTCCCACAATTCCACTAAGGGATTCCCAGGAGCAATCTGTCGTTCTCGGGCAAGTACGCCATCAAATATTCACTATTTATACCTCCTGTTTTGAATTATGTCCAAATTTAAAAGAGTGGGGCTAGTAAAACTTGACCACTGGTCCCACTTTTACTGTCATGGGATGAAAGACTAGGTGTCCTCCCACAATTCCACTAAGGGATTCCCAGGAGCAATCTGTCGTTTTCGGGCAAGTACGCCATCAAATATTCACTATTTATACCTCCAGTTTTGAATTATGTCCAAATTTAAAAGAGTGGGGCTAGTAAAACTTGACCACTGGTCCCACTTTTACTGTCATGGGATGAAAGACTAGGTGTCCTCCCACAATTCCACTAAGGGATTCCCAGGAGCAATCTGTCGTTTTCGGGCAAGTACGCCATCAAATATTCACTATTTATACCTCCTGTTTTGAATTACGTCCAAATTTAAAAGAGTGGGGCTAGTAAAACTTGACCACTGGTCCCACTTTTACTGTCATGGGATGAAAGACTAGGTGTCCTCCCACAATTCCACTAAGGGATTCCCAGGAGCAATCTGTCGTTTTCGGGCAAGTACGCCATCAAATATTCACTATTTATACCTCCTGTTTTGAATTATGTCCAAATTTAAAAGAGTGGGGCTAGTAAAACTTGACCACCGGTCCCACTTTTACTGTCATGGGATGAAAGACTAGGTGTCCTCCCACAATTCCACTAAGGGATTCCCAGGAGCAATCTGTCGTTCTCGGGCAAGTACGTCATCAAATATTCACTATTTATACCTCCCGTTTTGAATTACGTCCAAATTTAAAAGAGTGGGGCTAGTAAAACTTGACCACCGGTCCCACTTTTACTGTCATGGGATGAAAGACTAGGTGTCCTCCCACAATTCCACTAAGGGATTCCCAGGAGCAATCTGTCGTTCTCGGGCAAGTACGTCATCAAATATTCACTATTTATACCTCCCGTTTTGAATTACGTCCAAATTTAAAAGAGTGGGGCTAGTAAAACTTGACCACCGGTCCCACTTTTACTGTCATGGGATGAAAGACTAGGTGTCCTCCCACAATTCCACTAAGGGATTCCCAGGAGCAATCTGTCGTTCTCGGGCAAGTACGTCATCAAATATTCACTATTTATACCTCCCGTTTTGAATTACGTCCAAATTTAAAAGAGTGGGGCTAGTAAAACTTGACCACCGGTCCCACTTTTACTGTCATGGGATGAAAGACTAGGTGTCCTCCCACAATTCCACTAAGGGATTCCCAGGAGCAATCTGTCGTTCTCGGGCAAGTACGTCATCAAATATTCACTATTTATACCTCCTGTTTTGAATTACGTCCAAATTTAAAAGAGTGGGGCTAGTAAAACTTGACCACCGGTCCCACTTTTACTGTCATGGGATGAAAGACTAGGTGTCCTCCCACAATTCCACTAAGGGATTCCCAGGAGCAATCTGTCGTTCTCGGGCAAGTACGCCATCAAATATTCACTATTTATACCTCCCGTTTTGAATTATGTCCAAATTTAAAAGAGTGGGGCTAGTAAAACTTGACCACTGGTCCCACTTTTACTGTCATGGGATGAAAGACTAGGTGTCCTCCCACAATTCCACTAAGGGATTCCCAGGAGCAATCTGTCGTTTTCGGGCAAGTACGCCATCAAATATTCACTATTTATACCTCCTGTTTTGAATTATGTCCAAATTTAAAAGAGTGGGGCTAGTAAAACTTGACCACTGGTCCCACTTTTACTGTCATGGGATGAAAGACTAGGTGTCCTCCCACAATTCCACTAAGGGATTCCCAGGAGCAATCTGTCGTTTTCGGGCAAGTACGCCATCAAATATTCACTATTTATACCTCCCGTTTTGAATTATGTCCAAATTTAAAAGAGTGGGGCTAGTAAAACTTGACCACTGGTCCCACTTTTACTGTCATGGGATGAAAGACTAGGTGTCCTCCCACAATTCCACTAAGGGATTCCCAGGAGCAATCTGTCGTTCTCGGGCAAGTACGTCATCAAATATTCACTATTTATACCTCCCGTTTTGAATTACGTCCAAATTTAAAAGAGGGGCTAGTAAAACTTGACCACCGGTCCCACTTTTACTGTCATGGGATGAAAGACTAGGTGTCCTCCCACAATTCCACTAAGGGATTCCCAGGAGCAATCTGTCGTTCTCGGGCAAGTACGTCATCAAATATTCACTATTTATACCTCCCGTTTTGAATTACGTCCAAATTTAAAAGAGTGGGGCTAGTAAAACTTGACCACCGGTCCCACTTTTACTGTCATGGGATGAAAGACTAGGTGTCCTCCCACAATTCCACTAAGGGATTCCCAGGAGCAATCTGTCGTTCTCGGGCAAGTACGCCATCAAATATTCACTATTTATACCTCCCGTTTTGAATTATGTCCAAATTTAAAAGAGTGGGGCTAGTAAAACTTGACCACTGGTCCCACTTTTACTGTCATGGGATGAAAGACTAGGTGTCCTCCCACAATTCCACTAAGGGATTCCCAGGAGCAATCTGTCGTTTTCGGGCAAGTACGCCATCAAATATTCACTATTTATACCTCCCGTTTTGAATTATGTCCAAATTTAAAAGAGTGGGGCTAGTAAAACTTGACCACTGGTCCCACTTTTACTGTCATGGGATGAAAGACTAGGTGTCCTCCCACAATTCCACTAAGGGATTCCCAGGAGCAATCTGTCGTTTTCGGGCAAGTACGCCATCAAATATTCACTATTTATACCTCCCGTTTTGAATTATGTCCAAATTTAAAAGAGTGGGGCTAGTAAAACTTGACCACTGGTCCCACTTTTACTGTCATGGGATGAAAGACTAGGTGTCCTCCCACAATTCCACTAAGGGATTCCCAGGAGCAATCTGTCGTTCTCGGGCAAGTACGTCATCAAATATTCACTATTTATACCTCCCGTTTTGAATTACGTCCAAATTTAAAAGAGTGGGGCTAGTAAAACTTGACCACCGGTCCCACTTTTACTGTCATGGGATGAAAGACTAGGTGTCCTCCCACAATTCCACTAAGGGATTCCCAGGAGCAATCTGTCGTTCTCGGGCAAGTACGTCATCAAATATTCACTATTTATACCTCCCGTTTTGAATTATGTCCAAATTTAAAGAGTGGGGCTAGTAAAACTTGACCACTGGTCCCACTTTTACTGTCATGGGATGAAAGACTAGGTGTCCTCCCACAAATCCACTTAGGGATTCCTAGGAACAATCTGTCGTTTTCGGGCAAGTACGCCATCAAATATTCACTATTTATACCTCCCGTTTTGAATTATGTTCAAATTTAAAAGAGTGGGGCTAGTAAAACTTGACCACTGGTCCCACTTTTACTATCATGGGATGAATGACTATAGGTGTCCTCCCACTATTCCACCAAGGGATCCCAGGAACAATTTGTCGTTTTGGGGCAAGTATGCCATCAAATATTCACTATTTATAACTTTAAATAAGTTTTGAATTATGTCCAAATTTAAAAGAGCCCCCAAACCCCGGACAAAATGTCGCCGTAGCAATTATCGTGACACCCTGAAAATCCTTGGCCGATTCGCGAAGCCGTGGAAGCAGGCGAGTCCAATTTCTACAGCCCCGCGTAATACTGTATCCGATATAGCTAATCCTGCTAATGTTGGCTAGATTATTGGGCTGGCTTGTTGTGGGCTCGCGTATTGTTGGCCAACTTGACACAGGCCACTGCACCCTAGTGTAGTCCTCCGGATCCGCGTTGAATCGAATTCGCCTCCTCACTTCACTTGGCCTTTTATTTGAGTGTGCACAATTTGCATAGGGGTAATAACACAGATCGAGATACACCTGTTACGAGTCGGAGCAGAGCCCCCTGCTCTAGCGCCATCTTTCAGCAGAAACATTATATATTTCCTTCATAGAACATAATTTTATTTAAAATAGGAAAGTCTGAGTTAAACATATTCAGTACATCCGAAAAGAAAAATACAGTCATACCATGGAGCTAGAACACTAGCTCCATGGTCATACACGCTTCTGATTCAATCACATTTTTCATTTTTATCATAGGCCTAAACAGGTCTTGAAGAATGGAGGGGGGAAGGAAGGGAGTATTGGATTTTTTTGCTGTATTGATTTTTTGGGGGGCATGGGCCTTACTTGGATGATGGAACAGAAGATGAGTGAAATATACTTCTCTCTCTCTCTCTCTCTCTCTCTCTCTCTCTCTCTCTCTCTCTCTCTCTCTCTCTCTCTCTCTCCCTCCCTCCCTCTCTCTCTCTCTTTATCCTCCCTCTCTCTTTCTCTACCCTCTTTCTCAGCTAGGGGAGCTATTCGATGGGGGTTAACAGGCACTCTAATGAATCCGACCTTTCTGTATATTGTCTTCGTTATCTTTCAAAACTAATCAATCGATTTGGTCTTCTAAAAATATATTATCCAGGATTTTTAAAAATTAAATCCAAGGTCCGTATTCTGATAGACAGGTGGTAACTTAACCCTGGTTTTCTTTGCATGTCTTTCTAAACTAATTAATCGAGTTGGTCTTCTAATAACCAAATAAACCAAGAAAACAAAAACATTTTAATACATTAATGACACTAAAATCCTAGGCCCGTATTCTGATATGCAGGTTTAACTTAATCCTGGTTGAGAGTGTTGCAATGCAGCCGATATAAATTGTCATTTTGTTGGTTTGTTTGTTTTTATTTCTGTAAATTAAAAAAACAAAATACAAATACCAAAAAATACAATTTAAAAGAAATCGAAATACAATACAAGAGAGATAACTCATGTATTTTTATTCAACCAATTTTGGTCTATGGTTAGATTAAACGGGCTAAACGGTTGCAATATATTTAAGAAAATTATCATATAAACCAGTCTAAGACTAATTAGGACGCTTATGAAATTTATGAACGCTGAACTAAAATAGCCAGGACAGTGATCGTATCCACATGAATGTTATCGCTGATTTATTTATCATGCATAATCATAAACATTCTTAATTATGAGTTACAAACAAATGAAACTAAAATGCTTCATGAATTGTGAATTCACTGACAATATCACAATTTTGTGCAGTATTAAAATTAGATATACCCATATTGCATAAGTACTTTGACTAGAACGAACAAACACAACTGACGATTCTGGGTAAAAAGGTGACATAAGGACTATTGAGTTAATACAACTGAAGTACTATGAAAGCATTTAATTGAATAATCATCATGATATGACTTCATTCACTCTGAGAAGTTTATCCAACTGATATGATGTAACAATAAATCTATAAATGAGTTTGACACACTAAGAATTATTCAATATATTACAACACCAAGAATCTTGTACTTAATTATGCTTAACAAATAATTCGTGTATTGTACCATCATATCGGTCAGGTATATACGACATTAATTCCATCCATAACCTCAGCAGAATCTGGTGGCCGATAGAATCATACTCCATTAAGATCAATTTCAGGTAAGGTAATGACATAGAGTCCGAGAAGGGGGAGGGTCGGTGGGGGAGAATTATTGATCGTCTTAGAACCTGAATATAACTCAACAAGACAGTAAACAGTAAACTTTATTGAAAATCTTATTCTGAAACATATGGAAATGATGTAGGACGAAAGTGAGGAAGACTAAAGAGTGTTAAGATTTAAAAAAAACAATATGTATTGCACACAATTCAGGAATTTTGAACAGATGAACCAAAATGATGAACTGAGTACATCCAATTTAGCCCCCCCCCCCCTTTCATAAGCCCACTGGTTGGGTGCATAGGACGCATCATCTTATGAAGAGAAGGCACAGTGGGTGTGAGAAGAATGTCCAGGGTACCCAGGGCCAAGGTTCTCTCGACCTCCGTAGGCAGAACATTTCGACATCCAAGCTTGATAGTTGCTAGAGCTGAAAATCTGGAAGTCCACACCGGTACCTTGGTAATGCCAAGAGTTTGATGAATGACAGGCTCCAGCGATTGCGTTGATCTTCAAGTTAAGAAGAAGAAAAAGATGAAGAATTAAGAAAAAGAAAACGAAGAAGAAGAAGAAGAAGAAGAAGAAGACTGAAGAAGAAGAAGAAGAAGAAGAAGAAGAAGAAGAAGAAGAAGAAGAAGAAGAAGAAGAAGAAGGAGAAGAAGATGAAGATCATCATCATGATTTTTATGAAGAGGTGTGAAGATAATATTGATATAAATTGAAGTAGTACAGTGTCGTATCTGGGATTTGGCGTCAAAGGTGGGGGAACCAAGTGAGCGAAGCGACCGAGCCCGAGAAAGCGGTGCGAGAGAGTGGGGGTGTCCACCCATCCTCGGTGAGAGCTTTTTTTCTTCATTTTGATGTTTGTAATCGTGCAATTTGGTGCATATTTATGGTATGTTTTATCGACTTTGAAAAGGTTTTCATTATTTAGAAAAAAATATGGGTTTTGCTCTACTAAATAAGCTGTAGATATTTCAACTCAAAATAATTGTTCAACAGTGAATTTTTATTCATCTCTTGTTTTTAAGAAAGTCGCTAATTTGGTGGGAAATCTACTAATTTTGCGATATATTCGGCTAGCCTTCAATAAATGTGTTAAAACTTATATTAAAACATACACTCTTGAACCATAGCTTAAATATGTAAACATTTGATCTGTCTTACCCCTAAAAAAAGGTTTTTTCCGCCTCTTGCGCATCCTAGCAATGCGGTCAATGACGATCGAATAGTCTATTCGGCATGCCATTCTCTTCTCTATGCTGATAAAAGACAACCCAATAAACCTTTCCTCCTTCATGGTATATAGAACTAATTTTTGATTGTTTTTCCCGGTTTATTTTTTTAAAATGTTTTTATTATTTTTTTTAAATTAGATTTCTGTCAGCGCCCTTGCCCCTACCCCCCTTCGTGTACGCTTTTTAAGTAGATGTACTTGTAGTCCTAGGTAGCCTATAACTTATAAATATGACCTGTTCGATAATTGGGGAAAACGATCAGCATATTGTTCTTCTCAAGGTCACATGTTGTATAGATGGCGACTACACAGGGCGCTATCTTCTTTCGATTAGAAATGATACACTAGAAAGATCTCAGAGAGTTTGATCAAAATCCTCAACACAGTTAAACAAAGCAAACATTTGCAAAGATTATTTAAAAATTTGTTTTCAAGATTCTTGAACTTGTGCTCTTATGTTAATGACACAAGAAAAAAAAGGCCACACTATGAGCAAAGCCATATATACACAACGTTTGGCCAACTTGGTTTCACTGGGTCACAACATGGCGTATATTCTTTTATTTTGTGCTTGCCCAACACATCAGTAGTCGCTATATTGTGAACTCGAACCGGGTTGGCCAAACTCTCCTAATCAATGGCACTGACTACGAGATTGAAAGTGCGCCACCTGCACATTCAGCTCCCAGTCCGAGGAAATGCGCATCACACAGTCTTTTTCCTTACATGTGAATTTTTTTTTTTTATTCCACATGCCTTCACTTAACATTTATATAAATGAACCGAGGAAAGAGACAAATGTTTAATTACATAAAACAATGCCATTACTAGTGATACGACTACTCCTACTACTACTACTACTACCACTACTACTACTACTACTACTACTACTACTACTACTACTACTACTACTACCACTACTACTTCAACGTTCTTATGACGACATGCCCTGCTTGTAAAGTAGAAGTGGATTGATTGGATCCTTACCTGTAGATAATGACCATCGTCGGCGAGATCGATGATGTATTCAAGGAGGCTTTCACTCAGACAGGTAGAACCACCAGGCGAACAACCCGATGAACAGCAGTACCTAGTAGATGCATACTTAGTGTATTAATGTTGCTTTTTTCAATACGGGTGATCATTTCTTGTAACACATAAGATTATTTTTGATAGTATTTAATAATCTAATTATTTCATTTGTATATGTATTATTATTATCTATTAATTCACTGATAACACCAATCAACACAAATTAACCTGATTTTTCATAAGCCATCGAAAGAGGGAAGCTGGGGAGGGGACGGGTACCCCTACTTCTAAGGCATTTCCTTCTTATAGGTCATCATAATTTATAGGCCTGATGGATACTATGTAATTGAAATGAATATAATTAAAATGATGAGAGTACCCCATCTACGATGAAGTTTATAAAAATTGGGCTTTTGTAACCACAGAATGATGAGCGAAGTGATAATAATTTACATATTTTTTGTTGTAAATAATTGCTGCCACTTTTGATTGTTTTTTTTTAATTCCAAAAATGAACCCAAGACAGAGACAAATGTTTAAATACATAAAACACTGCCATTAGGGACTTTACGATTTGCACGTTCACTAGTGGACTGCGACGTATGCGGTAACTATCGAAGCAGTGCGCATGCGCATCGACGAGCTCATCGTTCGTAGCAGAATTCTCGAACGCGTTCGCCCTTGTTTTGCCGTCGTTCGCAAACTGTGACGGTACGGTACATGTTCGTAAGCAATCTTTTGTAGGCACGAAACATCACATCGAAGTCACAAAATGGACCCAATTGACCTAATTCTAGAACCGGAGAGTGGTGGAAGCATGAATTCTCTTAAATTAACACATTTTCGTGTCTGTAATTTCCTTAAATCAAAATTGTTGCAGAATAATTCATAAAATGAACACATTTTATTTATGCATCGCCAATCTGTTGCAGCATAATTTTCGAGATCAGTCCCATGCACCGAATTTGGTGTGTTGGATCTTTAGCTTTTCGATCGAATTTCGCGCTCACTAAGCAGAATAATTCATAAAATAAACACATTTTATTTATGCATCGCTAATCTGTTGCAGCATAATTTTTAGAACAGTCCATGCACCGAATTTGGGGTTGGATCTTTAGCTATTCATCGAATTTCGCGCTCACTAAGCGAGCGTACCGTAGTTGTGTAAAATCGAAAAGGTAACGAACAACAGTCAGCGTGCCTCGTCAACCCTGCTTAAAAATGACCGCATACGTCGCAGTTCGCTTATGAACGTGCAAATCGAAAAGTCCCTATTACTATAGTGATACGACTACTCCTACTACTACTATACTACTACTACTACTACTCCTACTACTACTACTACTACTACCACCACCACCACCACTACTACTACTCTACCACCACTCCACCACCACCACTACCACCACTACCACCACCACCGCCACCACCACTACTACCACCACCGCACCACCACCACCACCACCACCACCACCACTCCCACTACCACCACCACCACACCACCACCACCATCACTACCACCACCACCACCACCACCACCACCACCATCCCACCACCACCACCACCACCACCACCACCAATACCACGACCACCACCACCACCACCACCACCACCACCATTACCACCACCACCACCACCAATCCTACCACCACCACCACCACACCAATTAACCAACCACCACCACCACCACCACAACACCAATCCCACCACCACCACCACCACCACTCACTACCACCACCACCACCACCACCACACCATACCAACCACCACCACCACCACCACCACCAACACCACGACCACCACTACGACCACCCTACCACCACTACCACCACGACCACCACCACTACCACCACGACCACCCTAACACCACCACCACTACTACCACCACTACCACTCTACCACCACAACCACTACCCCACTACCACCACTACCACTACTACTACTATTACTAAGACTACTTCTACTACTACTACGAATACTATACTACTACTACTACTACTATTACTACTACTACTACTACTACTACTACTACTAAGACTACTTCTACTATTACTAAGACTATTTCTACTACTACTACGAATACTATACTACTATTAATACTACTACTACTACTACTACTACACTACTACTACTACTTCTACAAGTAATGCCGCTACTTCTTTACAACTATTACTGAAATGATATAGTCGGAGTGAATTAGGCCTACTTCTTCAACTTCTTTTCTTACATAATTTGTATCGAATGAGATTATATGGATTACTTAACCAATCGCTGGTAATACTGCGTGGCAAGGACGGATCAATAAACGACCTCTCGTATTCATCTATCATAAGTATATTTATCTTTGTCCGACTTATTTCTTGTTTCAACAATGTACAGATGGCTTGCTCTCAGTGAATCGCCGGATATCTATCTTTGACAGATATCAGTCTTGATCGAACGGGAAAGTTTTAAAATTGCCTTTAACCTACATCCACCGATGGCATTGAAATGATTGACAATTGATTTGAAAAAGAAAATAATAATGTATAATCGGCTCACTCTTAACCTTTTAATTACTATGTCAGGCAGGCCATTTTTGTAATCGTGGCGTGCGGACCACTGAGTACTTTGTATCTAGTTATATAGCATAAATATCAACTACACAATTATGTTTTTGTTTAAGTCGTTTTGATATTAATTGGTATTTTGACCAGCGGCATCAACTTGTCTCGCCATGCAGCCGCATGTGGCGCATAACGCCGCTATCTATAAGGGATTTTAGAAAATGGCGATTAAAAAAATTGTTAGCCTTTACTGCTTCATAACGCTGTTCCTTATTTTGGTTTTGTGTTTTATACTCGATACTGCTATCTCAATTATCTCATTAAACTTACAGTCTTTCTCTTAAAGATACTATGTCCCTTTTGCAGCCAATATCAAATTCTGTAGAACTTTGCAGGAATTATGAATATGTCATGTATGTCCTATCTGTGAAATTTAAACGTTAGCAGTGTCCTAATATTCAAGTTATACAAGGAAACTCGTTTACTTGCTAGACTTCACTGTCAGACACTATTGAGTGAATAACTGGCTTTTTTCTTCTTTGGTAATAACATACATAAAATGAGCTGTAAAGAGTACATGAGCATTTATGAGCAAATATGAGACTAGACAAAGAGAAAGTAAGAAGTTGAGTGTGCCTAAAGTAAGGACAACGCAGGGTAAATTTTCAATGTCATTCAGAGGCATATGCTTTTGGAATGATCTACCCCTATCTGTACGGGAGAAAGCATCCGTGTCTTGCTTTCGTAGAACTCTAATATCACAAATGTTCATAGAATAATTGTTTTGAACTTTGAACCGAAGTTTCTTGCCTATTTGTAAATAGTATGTTATATAATTCTTTATCTTTTTATTTAGTGTAAAATACCAAAGCTTTGTATTTAATCACAGAGCATATTTAGCCTAGATGTAGAATAGGTTGTAGCATAAGTGTGTATTCAATAGTTATTCATATTATTTATTCATTACATTCTCATTCATTGTTGTGATACTTTTGTGTGTTAGTGGTACCAGACACGATTAGCATTTAATGCTATTTTCTGGTCCCATTTATCCTTTCAATGTTAAACATTCACATTTGATTGTAATATTGATGTACTTTTTGTTTGGATAATAAACTTCAAACTCAACTCAACTCATTTGACTACATCAATAACCCACTTCTTGTAATGGTCAAAATTAAACTGATTGAATATTTGCACAGCAAAAAACGTACGACCATTCGGTACAATGGTCTCAAAATCAGACTATTACTTACTGACTTGGTAGCACTTTAAGTCGATTCGACAACTAATAGTCGTTATTTTCCCACTTAAAGACATTTTCAACCCCCTTTTTTTTAGGGAAGTTCTAAATTAGTATTATCTTTCAAATGCCGTTGGAATTTAACCTTTTTTTCATTTTTTGGCCTGCAAATGGGACATAGTACCTTTAAATCCACCTTTTCACTAGCCGGAATGTTATCACAACATAATATAGTTATCATGGTATAAGTAACTGTATCATTAACTTAATCAATGTAGGAGGATGATGGTTATGTTCATACTGGTGATGAACGAATGATATAACACTTATTATGTCATTGATAGAATCACTTTGATATATTACCAGCCATTAATAATTATAGAACATCATGGTTATAATAAAATGATAATTATAGCATTTGATTCCAGAAGGATATATAAAACGTTGATATAATATACCAACAAATCAAACATCTAAGATAAGATTTGTTTTGGGCTGACTTACGAAGACCTCTTTGCTTGCCCACCATAGCATACATCTGCAATGTTAGAGTAAGAATCTGCCCCATCGCCCGAGCCCAGTGGGTTTAGAGCGCCGTTGTCAGTAAGCAGATAGATATTGCCGACGTCGTGGAGAGCCAGGACTTCGCAAGCCAAGGACTTCACTCGAACACCGCATGAACCACCACCACCACCACCACCAGAATCAGAGTCACCTTTTGGAATAAGGCACATTCAATCACATTAACTTTTATTCCAATTAACATCCTCCATTTAATTTTCTTTCATAATAACCGTGAAATGATATTTGAGCAATAATTTATTACTTAATATAAATTAATTCATACTGGGGATATCAATTGATACAATGTCACACATCACTCCCCAAAATTCATATTCCTTTTGCCTTGCCATTCTCTAGGCTCGCTATCCGATATATCGTGCATTATTCATACAACACCTTACGTGAGTTGATCGTCTGTTGATCGTGTATCTCTTTGATTAGACAGAGGGCGGGTGCACGCCTTGCTGCCTCACTCTCGAGGGTTCGTCGCCTCCTTGCACGGACAAAACCGGCCGTGCTCTCGTCCGCCACGTTTAACGACATGGACGGCGACCACGGGGTCGACGTGGCACGCGGGATACTAGAGACATGCCTCGTGGAATTGTGTCGCCGCGTTCCCGCGCCACGGCGAAGGCGGGTGCGGTCGAGGAAATATGTTTTTCATGAACCGTTTTGTACCCCACGCGACGATTTTGCGTATTAATAATATAGATTACCCCAGTCATCGGATCCCCTCCGATAATACCTCCAATGGCCTAATAACTTTGGTCTCTTTGGAGTCTAGATTGAGTCGGTTTGGCGGTGTCACTGCCTTACGTCACAACAGACCCTAATGGCCAAGAATCGGTCGGTTTGGCGGTGTGATTTAGGTAGAAGAGTGAAAAGAAAGCTCTGTTTTTTCTTTTACTTACATGTTCCCATGGGTTTAGAGAAGCAGCACTTGATGCCGGCAGGCTTGGTAGGACACAATCCACTTATGTAGTTATTGTTAGGACAAGCTGATGTCTCCACACATGAACCGACAGAGCCAAAACGCCAATGATTGTAGTCTGTGCATTCCGAGTCACTCGCAGCTGTCATTATTAATCATTATTGATAAAGTTATTAGTAAAATTAATTGAAAAATAATTGACTTGTTTCAATTCAATGTATTTCAATTCATGCATGTTTCTCTCTCTCTCTCTCTCTCTAATCCTTGGTTACCAACTATTTGATTCACCCCTAAGCATAATGGCATAATATTATGTACATAATGGATGGAATTCAATTTGCATTCATTAGTTGTTGCTATGTCGGGAAATCTTAAAGAGTATGCATACATTAAGTAAGCACGAGGGTAGAGAAGGTCTTATATGTCCACCCTTCGTCTGAGAGCCCTCCCCCTCCCCCCTTCAAGAAATTAAATACAACTGTAATTATTGCACAGTTCCGCGTGTAGTAGGTCTACCAGTTGCATTTTATATATGGGCTTTCAAACGGTATGGGGGTGGGGTACGCCAAATCAAGCCTATGCCAGATACGCCACTAGCTATTAACTAACACTACTTCAATAATTATGTTCAATCAAAATTGGTGATAATAACAATGATATCACATCTTTTCGGTGGTACTACATTTTAGTCTGAAGGCTCACTCTCAAGTGGGCAGTTTCGAATCACGGCTTGCTGCCTATGACAATCATAGTTCTCCTGTCTACATCATTATGATCAATGAAGTTTGAATGCAAAGGGGGAATGGGGGCTTTCTCCTTACCTTTATTTATACTTACATATAAGACATAGGGCTAGCTACAAAGTGCATTTACAAAAAATATTGTAGGCATACTAACCGGTGAGACAGCATTTAACGTTGTAAGGTTGAGAAGGACAAAGGTTGCTGACGTAATTGTTTCCTGGACATGATGAGGTCAAGATGCATTCGCCGGAGCAACCATAGTCATCATGATTATAGCTGGAGCACTCGGGGTCCGTGTACCCTGTAAATTTGCGTAATTATTAAAAGAAATTGAATCAATAATTTTGTTTAGGCGGGAGAGCTAATAGATATTTATGATCATTTTCTCGATCATTGTTCCCAATTCCACAATATATACAAAAATATGGATTCATACCTGCATAATATAAATATAAACACGCATGATATACCAGTCATACCTTGTGCAAAAGCCACGAGCACCAACGCAGTTATTCCTATAAGTGCCATTCTGGTATAAGAACATGACTTGCATCATCAAAGCATTTATACCTTTTTCTTTGTTTAAGGGATTAATCGTGGGGAGGCATACTTAAAATAGTGTGTGTGGGGGGGGGGGATGATGTTGTGCTGTAACCACCACGCCTGTATCCTTCTTGATAACCCGTATGTCTTTGACGTAAATATACATGTACTAAAGGTAATCCGTATGACTCCGGCTGTGGCCCATAATGGCGCTCATTGCATTAAAGGGGAAGTCCACCCTGATATTAAGTTGGTTTTAGCACAAAAAAGATTAGCAATAAGAAAGTCATGAATGTTTAAAGGTGCAATCTATCAAACACAATTTGGCAACTATGTTACGTATCTTGCGCGCTCCCCTCCCATTTGCCCTGTACAAAAACTTCAACAATGATATTTTCCCATAAGAAAATTTTCAATCATACATTCACCCTAGATATAATTATTGCAAATATTTTTTATACAACCCCTGAGTGAAAAAATACATTCCGTCATCAATAACTTAAAAAATGAAAGTTTATGAAATTTTATGTTCAGAGTCATGCATGTTATTACTAAAATCAGATCAGAATAGGAGAGAGAGACATGGAAGAGATTGGAAAGAAAGAGAGAGAGAGAGAGAGAGAGAGAGCGAAAGACAGACAGAGAGAGAGAGAGAGAGAGAGAGAGAGATAAAGAGAGAGAGAGAGAGAGAGGAGGAGAGTGAGAGGGGGAAGGAAAGAGAAGGAGTATATTGTGGGGGAGGCGCCCTATCGCATTACTTTTTGACAAGATTTCACTCATCCCCCTCTATTCGATAATCTGGGTGGGGGGGGGGGCAACAAGGAAAAATATCCGCGATCATTTCTGATGTTACTCACATGCATGAGAGTCCCGTATTTCTTTGGTTGATGTGAGTTTATGGTGAACAAATAAATTAAATTAATCAATTGATACAAGAGGGCTTTGTATCCTGAATGCATGTTACTTATATCTGGCTAGTATAGATGGCGAGGGCGTCGTAGGTTTATCAGCTCGCTTCCCAAAGGTGACTTTTAAGAAGGCTATAATTTTTTATGAAAATATTAGTATCTATATCCAATACATCACTGTCAACACAATATGGCAGTTTCACAAGACAAAGTGCAAGGCAAGAAATGAAAAATATGAAATACGTATTAAAAATCATTGTATGCGTGATAGAGCTGTGGATATATCATATAGGATAGCAAGCAATTGAGGATTCATAACGGCATTAGTTACCGTCAGGAACAAGTCAACTCTTGAAAGTATCAGCTTGAAAATGAAGATCTTTATTCTTCTATTGGGCATCATAGTCCCGGCTTGTGAGTATATACTACAGAGGCCTACATAATAAAGATTACCACAGTGTTAATTGTTCCTTGATTAATATAACAATTCAAACTGGCCGGATGAACCTGTAACTGTTGTATTTAATACGGTTCTAGGACATCTACCCACTAGACAATCACCCCTAGTATAACCACCCCTAGGACAACCACCCCTAGGACAGCTACCCCCTAGGACAACTACCTCCTAAGGCAACCACGACTACCCCCGGGACAACCACCCTCCAGGACAACTACCTTCGGACAACTACCCCTAGACAACTACTCCCTACGACAACCACCCTCATAGGACTTTAATACCCCGGAAACTATAGGGGGTAGTTGTCTGGGGGTAGTTGTCCGGGGGTAGTTGTCCTGGAGGGTGGTTGTCTTAGGGGTAGTTGTCTGGGGGTAGTTGTCTGGGGGTGGTTGTTTAGGGGGTAGGTGTCCGGATACGGTTTAATACAATGGAAGATTATTGCTGACAATCAATGAATATTGATATATCGACCGACATTACATACAAATGTATATATTTTTGTATTCGTACATTATCTTTTTTTTAATATCTACACAATATTATTTGTATACCTGTATTGGCCCCTTGTATCCATAACGTTTTTTAGTTTGATCTACATCATATAATATATATCCGTATACTGTATTACATTTCTTTGAAAATCTGCATTATGTATTTATTTCCGTACATCACAAGTTAAATAAAAATATCCGCGTTTTACATTTTATATGAGTTCCGCATTGTGCTTTTATGCTTTTTTACATTTCTGTCACCCAGTTGCCTTTATATTTAGATATATATACAAATGTATGTTGAATTCGTACATGATCTATTTTGGTATTTAAATTATATATTTTGTATCCGTGCGTTGTGATTCCTTTTTAATCTACATTATATATCTTATATCCGTACATTATTGTCTACATATATTTAAAATATAATATAATACATTTTGTATGAGATTCGAATTGTGCTTTTATGATTTTTATTTCTGTCACACACCCAGTTGCCTATACTGATCCGGAATGTTCGAACTACGACCATGGGACGTACGGGTGTGTGGGAGAATGTATCTCTACAGGTGATTGTCCTGGTTCTAAATACCAGAGTAATCTCTGTCCCACACAGCCAGCTAATGTCAAATGCTGCTTTACAGGTAAATACCATCGAAATTAGTTCGAGAGAGCAGAATAGAAGAAGTAGAAATAACATTACACCATGTGGGTAGTCTTGAAAAGGACTGTTAATTAGGTTTGAAAGAGGATAGAAAAGAGAGAGAGAGAGAGAGAGAGAGGTATGCTTTGGGTTTCTTCCTCTGAAGGACAAGTTGGTATTGTTATGGACAGGCATATAGAAAATTGAAAAGAAGTATTCTTTCGTGAGTGAATTCCTGAAAAGGACGTGTGAACAACGTTATGAATTCGGCGAGAGAGATGGAGCCAAAACCGAAAGAATACCCCTCTCTCTCTCTCTCTCTCTCTCTCTCTCTCTTCTCTCTCTTTCTCTCTCTTTCTCTCTCTCTCTCTCTCTCTCTCTTTCTCTCTTTCTTCTATCAAACCCAACATTCTTTTTCAGGACGGTCTACCCACATGCTGAAACCGTAAACTTGTATACATACCAACATGCAGTAACCAGGCAATAAGTAACCTTCCAAGATCATCTATAACATTAAACCAGTTAATCATGAACACAAGTGGATAAAAGTTCTTTGTCCCACGTTTATTATTCATGTAATAATTCGCTACTCTGCGGACAACTGCTTTAAGTACGAGATGTGATAAATTAGGACCATTTTGTTGAATATCTTGAATGACAGGGACAATTATATTGTAACTATATAAAACATTTTCGTAAAAAAAATTAAAAGGGTCTCCATCAGCCCTGTTGGGGAAAAATAAAACACCTATTCGATTTTTGTTCATATTCATTCTCTGTAATTGCCTTTATCTCTATGCAAAAAATTGCAAATCACCATACCGTACGGCTATACAGTCATGTCGGCAATTATCATCGTTATGGAAAATCATGCAGTCTTTATTTCATATTGTCAGTCTAATTAAAGGATCACACTTATTGTTCCTCCTTACTAATTATGTATTCTACATTTATTCTCTCTCTTCATCCGTCTTTCCTGTTCTTTTCATTACCTTTTTTTTTTTAAATGTCTATTTCGACCCATATATCTTTTCCCTTCTCTTCTCAATGACTTCTGCCTTTGCTTTTTTAAGAATTCTTTCCCTTCGAACGGAAAATTAGACCACTGGATCATACTAATCATGTTAATTAATGATCACATTTACTATGCAAAATCGCGTATCATTTTTGTAATGATACGCGTATGTTGTTATAGTATTGTTATGTATTGTTATATGCATTTTGTATTATTTGTAAAACAGTTGTACACGTCAGTCTAGGGTGCGAGACAGATTTTTAATATTAAATATACGATTAAATCAAAGTATCTTTGTGAAAATAAAAGAATGAAATGAAGTTATAAATAGAATGGAATGATGATAATCTCATTATTATTATGACGACAGCGGACACTGATGCAGACTGTGCAAACTACGACCACTCGACGTATGGAAAGGTGGGAAGCTGCATTGAATCTAGTCAGTGTCCTTACAACAACTACATCTCTAATCTGTGTCCAACCAAGGCAAACAGTGTCAAATGCTGCTTCAGCAAGCCCGAAGGAACATGCGGAGGCGGAGGCGGAGGCTGTAAGAATGCCCACAAGTATATCATAGCCGTACATGACGGGGGTGGGGCGGAGGTTAAACCCTCAGAGAATGCCTAAGATAGACAGGAGATGCACGTAAAAAAAAACCTCAGGTCCACCTTTTTTTTTGAAGATGTATTGTTATCATAGAATGATTTCCAGAAATATTTGAATGTAAACGTTGAAGACAACTAGATAAACGAATTAATCATAATCATATAAAATCAAATTAACATGATGTATAACGTCATTCATCAAGGGCTATTATACCACAAACAATCAACGTGTATTATTTAGATAGCAATGGAAACTTGTAATACGCTCTATGTAAATATGTATATAACAATTTGATATCCAATGGCCCCGTCTTACAGGTGATATTAATCGCAATTTATTTGCGACTGATATCAATCGCAGCTATATGTACATAAGAGATAGGAGACTGCAAACGACTCTATATAAGACGGACCCGGGGGGGGGGTCACTCTCAACATGACTGGCTACGCACCCGTGTCCAGAAAAAAGCGTCGAAAGGGTGTGTTTTTCAGCTATACGGCGTCGTCGACGTTTTCCTTAAAAAGGGGTGTTTTTCACAGACTGATCGCACACAAACCCCAAAAAGGTACCTTCTCAGGTTCACAGGTTTCGACCCATGTGCGATACATACGCCATTAGGGTCATTTCAGAAAAGGTGCGATACGCCATTAGGGTCCATTTCAGAAAAGGAGCGATTCGCCATTATGGTCCATTTCAGTGGTTGATGGACACAGCTGGGTAGCACTTGTGTATGAGAGTGACGCCCGGCCCCCCTCCGGGAAGACGGGGACCTAGGTGTGAATCGTCATTCTACTTGTTTATGAACTTCCGAAACTATATGGCACTGTCTGTGAAACATCTAAAAATCATAATTAAAGATCACCTGAATGGAAAACCAATTACAAATATACAACAGTGATTTCTTGAAACAATTCAGATTTATTTATACCGAAGTGTTTATAAACATGTATATATTTAGTTTCTCCTGTATTTATTTTTACTGAACAGCGCCCACTGGATGACCACCACTATAATGGTGAAAATGTGCAACCCGTATAAATATCAGGACAAAACTTTAAATGAAATACAGATCAATCACCAATTCAAAAATATAAATAAAACTATGACAATAACTTATTAAAATAGTCGTTATTAATTCAACTTTTATTCTATCAGTCATTATCAGTCATTATTGTCATTTTCCCCATCTTATATAGCTGCCCAGGAGATGGCCTGCCAAATACTGGCCAACAACAATATATATCTCTTGGATAACAACGGATATCTCAACTCTAATGGGGCGAATGATGGAGCTGACGCTAAATCTAACATCAGAGATACATGTGAGGGCGGCAAAGCTAAACTATCATCGTAAGTCATTGGCGCATGCGCCACTACACCAGGACACTGGCGGGTCAAAGGTCACTCCAGTCTCTAGTGCCCGTAGCGCAAGAGATTATTATTAGGGACTTTTAGATTTGCACGTCGACATAGTGGACTGCAACGTGTGATGTCCTTATAAGGCACTGTGATGTCCTTTTAAGGCACTGCCAGGCACGGCCCAGTGCCTTAACACAATTCACACGCGGCAGTCCACGCTCTCGTCGTGTAAATCTAAAAGTCCCTATTATCAATATCACTGACGTGGCCTTGCGTCAACGACGGACTGCGGTCTAGGACGTGCCATTTCACAGTGATACCTGAATGCAAATTGGACGGTGTAAAAACTGTTTTGAATCACAGGCATAATTATGGTCAATTTGTCTTCCTAGACTTGATAGGGCATTAACGCATCGAAATGTCGCGATGTTTGCACGGTGTATAACGCAGTCATACGCCATAAACTGACACTCCGTGTGCAACATGCATTTCCAGACGATGATTTCTTAACATTTCCTTTTGCTAATATTTTCTTTAAAGGTAGTGTATTCCTTTCGCAGCCAACATCGAATTCTATAGAACTATTCAGGAACTACGAATATGTCACGTATGTCCTATCTGTGAATTTCAAACGTCAGTAGTGTCTTAGTATTCAAATTATGCAAGGAAACCCGTTTACTTTCTAGACTTCACTGTCAGACACTATTGAGTGACTCATTGACTTCTTTTTTGTCGTTGGTAATAACATAAATAAAAGGAGCTGTAAAGGGTACATGAGCATTTGTCTACATCAATAACCCACTTCTAGTAATGGCCAAAATTAAACTGATTGAATCTTTGCGCAGCACAAAACGTACGACCATTTAGTACAAGGTCTGAAAATCAGGCTATTCAATTGAACGACCGCGATCGCTAAATTCGATGTGACAACTTACGGTCCTTATTTTTTTCCCCTTTATTTTTGAGGGAAGTTCTAAATTAGTATTGTCTTTCAAATTCCATTGGAATTTAACCTTTTCATTTTTTTGGCCTGCAAATAGGAAATCGTTAAAAGAACAACAACAATTTCGATAATTTACTTAGGCCTATGTAGTGCATTATGGTAATTCTTATTCATTGAAACAATATCGAAATCTTTTTAATTTTCTTCTATATAATAATAAATTGAGTTATCAATACAATAGACTGGTGCAAAAACAAAAAAAAACACAGGGGATCTTTTTCTTAAAAGCCCCATATAAGTAACACAAACAACTTATGGTGAGAACGTGTACATCTATGTTTTTTCTTTAGGTATTCTATACTGAGAAATGAGAATAAAGTTTGCAAACATATTACATTTAAATTAAATCAGTGAGAGAGAGAGCGCGTGGGGGTGGAGAAAGATATTTTGTAATGTTATACGAGAAGAGAAGAAGAAGTCGTATAAACACAACAGATCTTTATAGAGAACATTAATGATGAGATATTATATTTGCAGGTATTGTTGTTCATCTGGTTGTGCCCCTGGCGGGTCTGTCTCTCTGAAAGCGAGTGTACTCTCCTACATCCTGGATGTTGCCAACAGTGGACAATACAATAATTATCTTCAGGTATCTTCCCATCATTGATTCAAATTTCGGGCTACATACATGTTCTTTTATTTATTTTTTTTGACACATTTTACAAGGCCACGATAAAATGTCCACTTATCATGAATATCATTTAAAAGCATAGAGAATAATGTAAAACGTCACTCTACTCAATTTTGGGTACATTCTACCAATATCATGTAAAATTTCACCCAACAAGACATGCATGTTCCCCCCTTTCTTCCCCCGGCCCTCCAATGTAGGGTAATATTTTACCAGCTGTTTTGGGAGTGTTATGAATCAAAGTGCATGTGCTGTATAAGTCTCCATGGGTACGCTGAACGCCTACAATAATATACATGCTATTATGCACCGCCTGTGATAGATATGGTGTGCCTCAGGGCAGTATTTTGGGTCCCGATTGATATTCATTCTTTTTATTAATGACATTACTAATGTTGTTGAGCGTAGCGCAATGTCTTTATATACTGATGACAAATGTCTTTACTATGCTTTAAATAACCGTTAGCATTTATGTTCTTGTTTAAGTGAAGATTTATTATTGATTTCAAAATGGCCGAAGTGTGATGATTATTGTTGTTTAATACAAAGAAATGTGAATTTATGCTATTTGGGTAAAAAAAAAAAAAAAATCATATTTGGAAAATGCTCAAGTTTTGATTAATGGAAAGTGTTTAAAACGGGTTGATGAATGTAAATATCTAGGTGTTATTTTAACACCTTCTTTAAACTGGGACGCCCGTATTGCATCTGTGAAGAAAAAGATTATTTTTAACTTATATTTTTTGAAAAGAATTAGGCCTTTTGTGAACAAGAAATCTGCTGTCATGTCGTATAAAGCACCTTTTCAACATCATTTTAATTAAAGTTTCATTGTATGGTACAATGCTGGTATCAAGCAGTTACAAGTATTACAAAATCGGGCTTTACGTATTGTTCTGAAAGTTGATACCAGATTTAGCTCCCACCTTTAATACACATATTTGGATATTGATCGCCTTGAATTACATTGGAAGGTACAAGTTGTATGCTTTGTTTTTAAATTATTGCACAAATTCTTACCACATTCCTTATGCTCCAGAATTCACTTGAAAGAAAACGTATATTGTCTTAGAAATTCAGACCACACTTGTATATTGGTGAACCAAAAACAAATTGTATCCGCTTGGGTAGCATTTAATAAGCCAGTACCAAATTATTTAATCAATTGCCATGTCTTTCACGTGCTGAGCAAGATTACAACAAATTTGTTACAGCTAGCAGTCCAAGAATATTACGGATGAAAAACGTGCCTGAAAAAAATGTTTTTAATGTTTTGTAATGCTTTTTACCCAATATTATTATTATAGTAATGTTGTATTTCTTTCTTTCTATCTTTGACTTTCTCATTTGTTTCCCCTGCCTTATTTTACTTCTCTTCACTTTGACTAGGAGCCTAGTCATATCTCAATCTCTCTTTTCTATTGCTATATAATTATGTAAAGCTCTATATAATTAATCAATCATTTATATGTAATGCCTTATGTTTTGAAATACGTTTGTATTGTATTTTTTCCGGTGCATGTTAATTTTGTTGTCAATTCATTTGTGTAATACCATACACACGGACATATACTGAAAAACAGCCTTTGGGGTTGAAAGTGTGTTTTTACCGTGTCTAAATAAAATCAACAACAACAACAACAACATTTCTTGTTGTGTTTGAAAATATTTCGGGTATTTGTTACGGGTCGAATAAAGAGTCACTTTTTGGAGTTGAATCTGCTCCAAATTATAATGAATCCATTCCAAAGTAGTGGTTACTTTCTCTTTTGAGAGTGAATCCCATTACGTTTGAGAGCGTCTTTCCAATCCGAACATAGTGGTCATTTCTCTTTTGAGAGTGGATTCCGGTACGTTTGAGAGCGTCTTTCCACTCCAAACGAAGTGGTCATTTCTCTTTTGAGAGTGGATTCCTGTACGATTGAGCGCGTTTTTCCACTCGAAACGATGTGGTCATTTTCTCTTTTGAGAGTGGATTCCACTACGTTTGAGCGCGTCTTTCCACTCCAAACGAAGTAGTCATTTCTCTTTTGGTTGTGGATTCCATTACGTTTGAGCGCGTCTTTCCACTCCAAATGAAGTTGTCATTTCTCTTTTGAGAGTGGATTCCATTACGATTGAGCGCGTCTTTCCACTCCAGACAAAGTGGTAATTTCTCTTTTGAGAGTGGATTCCATTACGTTTGAGCGCGTCTTTCCACTCCAAATCAAGTGGTAATTTCTCTTTTGAGAGTGGATTCCATTACGATTGAGCGCGTCTTTCCACTCCAGACAAAGTGGTAATTTCTCTTTTGAGAGTGGATTCCATTACGTTTGAGCGCGTCTTTCCACTCCAAACGAAGTGGTCATTTCTCTTTTGAGAGTGGATTCCTTTACGATTGAGCGCGTTTTTCCAATCCGAACATAGTGGTAATTTCTCTTTTGGATGTGGATTCCATTACGTTTGAGCGCTTCTTTCCACTCCAGACAAAGTGGTAATTTCTCTTTTGAGAGTGGATTCCATTACGTTTAAGAGCGTTTTTCCACTCCAAACGAAGTGGTCATTTCTCTTTTGAGAGTGGATTCCATTACGTTTGAGCGCGTCTTTCCACTCCAAACGAAGTGGTCATTTTCTCTTTTGAGAGTGGATTCCATTACTTTTGAGTGCGTCTTTCCACTCCAAAAGTAGCGGTTGTTCTAGTTTCTATCCCAAAGTGGATTTCCCTTCCGATTGAGTATAAGTAAGAGAGTGGAATCGTTTATTTTAATTTGGGAAAATAATTGTTCTTCTTCTCATTTCCCTTTTCAAGATCAACGCAATCGCTGGAGCCTGTCACTCATCAAACTCTTGGCATTACCAAGGTACCGCTGTGGACTTCCAGATTAAAAGCGGGGACTCTGGCTACGCCTCCTCTTGGATGAGTACTTGCTCAGCCAATGGAGCCCGAGAGAACCTTGGCCCTGGGTACGCTGGACACTCAACTCATACCCACTGTGCATTTGCATCATAAGATTCACAAATAGGCTTAAACCAAGTTCAAATGAACGAATTCTTTACACGATCACTTGTAATTAGAGGACGATTGTTATCATTTTAAATTAGGATTTATGTTAATGGCCCATTATATTCTTTGTATACCAGAAAGGGTTTGCAATAACTGGTTCGAATCTCTGCCAGTTGCACAGGGACAAGATATAATTATAATTCTGTAGTTATCTCTCTCTCTCTATCTAGGTATTAATAGGTACCTGGAAGTTAAGGATTTCTCTTTAAAAGCACTTTGCACTGATAACGGCTGCCGGAGCTAAAACTAGGCGTAATATAATCAGAATAACATTTAGTAAAAAATCCTCTATGGAAGACCATAAAGACGTTATATCATAGTGATATGCGCCATAACAAAAAACGATGCATTATTCCAATCATCTATTATTCACATTATTAAACGCTTGAACCTGCTACTGTAATGCACTTATCAACTATAATGACCACTTTTGCAGTATGATAATAGTGATTTGTTCTACCCTTATCACTTTTTATCACTTTTACCGGACTATATAGGCCCATCTTAACCCAATATGAACTTTCAATAAGCATAATCAATGTTAACCTCGATGACTCCTACTTCAATGAATGATTAATTGTCACGAAGTTGTCTTCCAGCTGTAATTTTAGAACTAATCAGCACTAATTAAAGAATGAACATAAATCTTAGTTTTTAGTGTGTATTCTTTAAAGTCCAGTCTCATATCAAATTGATTTGAATTAAATACATTTTGGAGAGAAAAAATATATAAGCTCGCCTTAAAAAAAAAAAGTTGAAGAAGGGTTTAATTAATGATACATGTCAAACAGTAATGAAGAAATAATTTAGTATCCGATTGCCTAATGATTGGCAATTTTACAAGAATCGATGTGAAGAGAGTGGGCTAGGAGAGGGAGAGGAGTGGAAACAAAAAAGGAAAGATAGTGAGGAAGAAGAACAGAGATTGGGCAAAAAAATTACATTAAGAATATGAGAGACCGAAATTTAGAAATACAGGGCGTTTCCCCCCAAAAGTGTACCCAACTTTGGTAGCTCCTAATTAAAAATTCATAACCAATATGACTTTGAAATCTATTTCATGATGAAAAGTAATTTATTTTCTGTCCAATGATATCCTATTCATAATATTTTTGTCACGGGTGACTGAGCACATGGGTGTTTAAAAAATGTTGTCAAAATCGCCCTGTATCAAGTTTGGGCTGATGGAACGAATATGGATTAGGCCATATGAACACTTTTGATACTTTTGATACGCACTGTATATATATACGGTAAAACCTGCTTTAGTGACCACCTGTCTACAAAGACCAAATTTTTTGTTTCCCTTGAAAATGGTTTCTCATTGATACATGTTCTAAAGGAACCTGTCTACAAAGACCATTTTTGTGTTTCCCTTGGGCGGTCGCTATAGACAGGTTTGACTATATGTAGAGAGGGAGAGGGTGAGGGAGAAAGAAAAAGGGTGAGAGAGAGAGAGATATATATAGAGAGAGAGAGAGAGAGGGGATATAAATGTTGATAATGATACTATTATAACAATAATAATAATACTATTAATAATAATAATAATAATAATAATAATAATAATAATAATAATAATAATTATAATAATAATAATGATTATAATAATCATGAAAGGTAAAAAACAAGAAAAAATAATAATAAAGAGAAAGACCAGCCCTTTGCTTTAATCTCTGTCAGTTGGGTCCCCTTTCTAACCTTGTTTCGTTCTCATGGGCGTAATCGGGCTCAGGGCGTTAAAGGTGCTACGACAGGGCTGTCGATGAACCATGCTGACTTGTGTTTGTGGGTATCGGAAAATTGAAAGTATGCACACTATCTGAACATCCTGTGAATTATTCCCACCTAATGACAGTGAGAATACAAACCAATTATTTCAAACGCAATTTATTTTCGTCATCTTACCAAGATCTCATTTTGCTTCCGGGTATGGAGTGGTAAATTAGATCAATGTATTACCATATATTCATTCATTCATTTTGGTTTATTGAAACAAAATTCCTCGTTAAAACAGTCGGGAGACTGATACAAACAAAGATTACAAAGTTGAAATGTACAAAAATGTAAATAAAAATTACAAATACATCAGTCTGGAAAAGAAACAAAAATTAGTTCATGGAAAGAATAACAATAATAATAATAATAATGAAAACTTCAATATATTGCACTTCATACATAATATAATTCGAGTTTACATACATAGATAAGTGGGAAAAAGAAAAAGAGAATGGACAAAGCTTTTCATTCCCTTTTCTCGTAACATTTAGATTTTTAGCGTTTACATTTTAAACACAATTAACAGAAATGGATATGTAAAACACAATGTGATGATGATATTACCGGATATACATGTATTACAAATAAACAGATCTACTAGCAAATATAAAGAAAGTTGGAAATTAAGAAATGAAATGGGAAGCTGAAAAAGACCTTAAGAGACAGGCGGGTGTAAATAATGTATAAAAATATGTTTAAAAAAACAAAATCACACGCAGTGTCTCATTCTGGCATTGTTGTACTATAGATAATATAAAGTAAAGTGTTAAAATGGGTGCATAAACCATGTAAACGGAATAAAGTTGTTTCATTAATATATATATATATATAGGAACATGAGTATTAAAACAAAAATATATTGACAAGATTAAGAGATGACAAGATTGACAGGATGATAATACCGGATATACATGTATTACAAATAAACAGATCTACTAGCAAATATAAAGAAAGTTGGAAATTAAGAAATGAAATGGGAAGCTGAAAACGATCTTAAGAAACAGGCGGGTGTAAATAATGTATAAAAATATGTTTTAAAAAAGAAAATCTAACGCAGTGTCTCATTCTGGCATTGTTGTACTATAGATAATATAAATTAAAGGGTTGAAATGGGTGCATAAACCATGTAAACCGAATAAAGTTGTTTCATTAATATATATAATTATATATATAATATAGGAACCTGAGTATTAAAACGAAAATATATTGACAAGCTTAAGAGATCATATCATTTTAACGGTTAAAAATTAAAAAATTAAGACACGTTTCTATTCAGGACACATGTATATCATGTGACTAAATACATGTAGACCTATAGTAGGCAATCATGGGGTGACATTGAAAAGCAAGAACTACATGGTAGAATTGGGCATTCGTGTTAAGAACGGGATTGCAGAATTCCTATATCGTTGGGTTTTACAACGCGGTAGGTCTAGTAGATGAGCATTTCTTAGTGTTGAACTGCGGTGAGAGTGGCAGGGAGCATGTCACGATGCCGGTCAGATTTGAGGAGACCCTGTCCAAAGCGCAGAAGGAGATCATTTCTGCGTTCAGACAACATAGGCAAGTTAAAGCGAGCGAGTCGTTGTGTATAGGAGAGGGCAGCTGGATACACAATGAAACGAAGCGCACGTTTGTCGTTATGCGTGTGGCGGGACTTGAACCTACAACCTTCTGCGGTCAGACCACTCCACTCCGACATCACTGAATGTAAAAGTGCTGTGTGAAACTGCCTATAAAGATAAGTTATTAAATCATATACAAGATGTATTAATCCATAACCTATTCCTAACTATGAAATATTGATTCCTGAACTGGCCATTGTTTCTGATTGCACATTATGTACAAAAATATGGATTCTACCTGCATAATAGAAATAGAAACACGAATGATATACCAGTCCTGGTAAAAAGTGGCAAAAGAACATGACTTGCATCATCCAAGCATTTGTATCTTGTCCTTGTTTGTTAAGGGATTATTCGTGGGGAGGCAAACTTAAAATAGTGTGTGGGGCACGATGTTGTGCTGTAACTACCACTCCTGTATCCTTCTTGATATCCCGTATGATTGTCTTTTTTCTAACTACACATCATCCTCATCTCGCTCCCTTCCTCATTCTTTCCTTCTCTCTCTCTCTCTTTCTTTCGTCACACTTTCTTGTATATTTGTAAGTAAGTTATTTAAGGGGACCTATAGTATTACATGCTTCGCTTCTCTTATGGGTCCCCCCACACTCTCTATTCAGCTTGAAACAAACAAGAATATGTTGTCTCTTTCATCGTATGATTATACAGGCTATATCGTGTAATAGTTATTAAGATGTTATAATCTGTGAGATTTATACTTGTGTTTTAAATTGCATTATGTTTTGCACTTATTGTGTTAAAATTGTTTTAGTTGTGTGGAAATAAATAAATAAACTAGAAACTTGAAAATTGACGTAAAGACACTCAAGATAGTCCGTATCACCCCGGCTATGGCCCATAATGGCGCTCATTGCATTGAAGGAATACTAGAAATTCATAGTCCTGGGGCAAGAGAGACAACTGTAAATATTCCGTCTGATAAACACCAGACAAATATCGTAGGATCTTTTTTCTTGTTTAGGTTTAAAATGGGATATTATTCGAAATGACGAAATATGGTGGAAAGCTGTAGTTAAGTCACATATGTCGCTGTGTTACTAATAGATCTTAGAACGGATCAATCATTCTGCCACATTTTGATTATGATTATGTATAATATTTTATTTCCTTATCCATAAACGTGTATTCCCTAATTGGAGACAGTTTCACTATGCGACTTATTTTGCCTTATATGCTTTTTATTTACCTGTACACTTTTGTACTTTTTGTTGTGGAAATTAAAACGAACTTGTCTTTGAGTGATCTTCGCGTGATATAGTTGTATAGCTGTATGCATGTAGAGAAGCACTGATCTGAGAAGTATGTTATGGCATATGTTACTCGGTATTTCAACATTGGTAACTTATGCACTTACCAAAAGCCTGTTACGAAGAGCGCAGGAATTCCATGATTGTTTTTGTATAAATCATCTACATGCCTCCTAGTCTGTGACTTGAAGCTTCACCAATCGAAAATGTCTTATGCCATTTCTAGCATAAAACATCTAAAAAAAGATCATGGGCGATACGAACATGTTTGCCGCAATGCTTTCCACAAGATCGCTTAGAAAGGCGTCGTTCTCGAAAAGGTAATTCAATATTTTGATGCTAAAGTGAGGAAGAGGCTTACAGATGTCTTTGGTCGTGATGAAGAATTAAATATCCCGTGCTAGATCAGTATCACAAATTCTTCTTTATTATCGTATTATTCATCGCTACGCATAATGAAATTAAAAAGGGCAAATAAGACAAGTTTTCTAGAATGAGAACTGAGGGTGGAGTATTGTGGAGGAGGCGCCCTATTGCATTACTTTTTAACAAGAATCCACTCACCCCCCTCTATTTGATAATCTGATAATGGCCCATAAGCCAGAACTGAATTAAAGACTCCCTATTAACACCCCCTCCCCTCCATAAGGCATCAGGGCTCTACCTTTCCATGAATCATAACACCTTGTATTATCCTTAAAAGACACCACAAATTTGAGATTTTTAAGCAGGCCTACAACTCTTTAAGATTTGCACTTGCATTTTGTAGTTCCTGGCACCAAGAAGGAGAACGTTCCAATATTTCCATCACCTACCTTATGGCATCCAGACAGATTATTATACCCGATGGCTCTAGAAACAGAAAGTAATCATTTGAAATTGTGCAAACCCGTTTATTTTAAATCATCAAATTGTAAACAAGTTCATTTTTCCATGTTAATCATCCAGTCCAAATAACTAAACAAAACTCGAGCCAGATGCAAATAAGATTAAGCTTAAATGCAATAATTTATGACATATTGTCTGTTGTCATGATTGTATTCTCTACTTATTTCTTCTTTATATTTTACCTTATTTCAAGATATGTATTCTAATGTTTCTTTATAAGATTATAATACAAATTAGAATAATATTTATAATATTAATAATAACAATAGTAATGATAATAATTACAAAAAAAACAATAGTAACACGAACAACAATAATGATAGTTATAATAATGATAATAATAATAATAATAATAATAATAATAGTTATAATAATAATAATTATTATTATTATTATTATTATTATTATTATTATTATGATACTGGTGCTATTACTTCTACTACTACTAGGAAGAAAAGAAGAAGAAGAAGGAGAAGAAGAAGAAGAAGAAGAAGAATCACTTCAGTGATATTAGTGATTATTTTCTCTATCATCAAGGCATACACAGGGAAGTAAGAAAAGGAATGACGACGAGAGAAAGAGAGAGAATGGCCCGGGTCCAAATTCATTTTTCTTTAAATGTTTAAGCTGCCATTTGATTGCTATGTAACGCTACATAGAATAGTACCTCAATGTTGTAAATAATGATAATAATGATAATACAACTACTACTACGACTCTTCTACTACTACTTCTACTACTACTACTGGTACTACTACTATTTCTACTACTACTACTAGTTATTACCATGTGACGCTATAAAATAGTACCACAATTTTGTTTGTAGTTCTAAATAATTTGTTGGCTTGCACCCAGTAGATTAAGATCATGTGCTCGATCTTATAATTGAAAACAAGTCAGAACAAATCTTAGAACCAGCGGGATCTACTTGGTGCAAGCCAGACATTTCTTTACAACAATTGAAACTTCTCACAGGAAGCCTATTATTAAAAGATGTTGTTCATCCAAATAGCATTGTAGAGACGATGAACAAATAAGAACAATAATACATCCTGGTTAATGGTGAGAATGTTCACTTCTATTTCTCTCTGCTAATTCCTGCGAACAGTGGAATCAACCGAATGGAATCAACAGTAAAACGAATCATCATGAGCTCTTACAGAGTATATTGCTACTCCATGGCATGGTTGTATGAAAGAGCAACAATGGTGAATAATTGGTGCTGAAATTCAGCAACAATCATTGCTAACTGAGATCGCTTTTGGGACATAAAGCTAGATAAAACTATGATCAACAAAATTGATAATTGTCTTGAAAACATTTAGAAAACATTGAAAATGGAATGAATAAGACATAAATGTGATCATGGTAGCCGAGGATGACGAACTTAATTAGACTTTGACGAACTTGGATGCCAAATTATTAAATTGATTGGACTAAGTTTTAAAAATGAATGACCAAAGGCGAAATTGACTTGTGACGTCATGAAGCGTGCTGTGGCCCAAATGGCCTTCCATACTAATATAATCATGCAGGGTATAAAATGGTGTCTAAAATGGCCCCCTTGACAGATTTTCCAAATCCGGCTTCGAGATGCCCTGTAATTTTGCCACCCAGAATGTGCCTGCCAAATTTCAAGGGAAAAAAAGATCGGAAAGGGGGCGAAAAGCGTTCTGACAAAATGAAGAAGAAAATGATCTAGAAATCAATCTAATGCAGATTAATATAAATCAATTGCCATTGCATCTGAGTATTTTTCCCACAATTCAATCATTTAAATCTACTACACTAGCTAATCTAGATAATTCCATGCAAATGTAAGCATGTTGTTTTTTTTTTTGGGGGGGGGGGTAAGGTAATGCCCAGGCTTTGGTTCCCCAGTCAGTCACTATTTTATTATGTTTTTAATTTTTACATTCGAGTTTCGTTTTATTATAATTGTTATATAAGTGCTTATTTATTATCAATCTAAATCTGAGGATTTTTTCCTAATATCAGGAACTTAAACTCAACGATAATTGCCCCACAATGTTTGAGAAAACATTAATGAAATTCGAATGAATAATTATCGAAGCGTAATGTAGGCCTAGCCTTACTTTAATTTGTCTCTTCTTTGTCATTTTTCTCCCCAGCCATGGTGGTTGTGAGTGTGCGTGAAGGGAAATGTATTGCTGTGGTGTGTGTGTGTGTGTGTGTGCGTTATTTTGCATGTGTGGGTGGTGTTTTGTTTGGGGTTGAGTAGCAAGGGAAGGGGTTATAATTTGTTTCATATTATAACTGATTTCATTCCAAAAAAGATTGTATTTTGAAGAATTATTTGTATATAAAGAATACATCTTTATTCATATCGAGCGCCTGACAGCTGCTTGACTCCTCTCCTATTCTATTGCTTTATATGCTGCTTTTGGTCATCATTTTGGGTTGATTTGCTCGTCAATCTATTTGCTGTGGGACACTGAACTTCCTAGACAAATTTTGTTGGATTTCCTGAATGTGCTGCATCATATTCTGTGAAACAAGTTTTTGAATTTTTTTGTCTTGGGATTCAAGTTGGTGTCCATTTTCTTTTACATACAGGCCAATCTTATAGTCAGCCGTGCTAGCCCACAGTGCTAACTTTGACAATGGTAGTTGAGCCCTGAATGGACAATGGCATCTATTCATGTTCTCTTGGTAATCCTTGGCCTCCTATTTAGTGATGGACAGGCTAATCATGAATGTTTTGTGAAAAGCTTTGCTGAATTACACCATCATGCTTTCACTGGGAGTAAGTTTGTTGGCCGTAGAATACCATACTACAGACAAGCAGACTGCACCTTTCAAGTACAACTGGTGATGTGTGGTGACATTGAACCAAATCCAGGTCCAACCGTTAATGCTGTTCAGGAACAGATACACAATTTTCCTTACAATGTTCAACAGACTGATACTGTCAGTTTAGAGAACAAATTCAGATATGATAGGAAAACCTTGCTTGATTTGAATAGTTCTCGTCTCCGAGTAGATGGGTCTGTCTGGAAAACAATTAATGACCTTGATATATGCTCAAAACCTCGAACCAAAAGAGGACATAAGGGAGGAAAACCTCGTGACCAGATTTCTATCCCAGAAGTTGACATAAACTGTAATGATACACTATCAAACTTTGCATTATGGAACGCAAGATCGATAAAGCCCAAAGTTCCAATGTTATGTGATTTGGTAATTGATGATCATATTGACATTTTGGCCGTAACAGAAACCTGGCTTTCAGGTGATGATCGTGATAATCCATCTCTGGCTGACTTGACATCAACCCTCCTAAACCATCAGTGGTATCACAATCCACGCAAGGGTCGCCAAGGGGGTGGTGTTGGTGTGTGTATTAGGAAAGGCTTCAAAGTTCATAGGTATCCTGACAAGTTATACTCTTCTTTTGAATACCTTGATCTACTGCTTACAGCACAGCGCCATCTGCCTTTGAGATTGGTTACAGTTTACCGCCCACAGCGTACTAGTTCTGGCGACCTAACTGATCAAACTTTCTTTATAGAATTTGCATCTTTTTTGGAACAAATAATAACATTTAAGCATCGTGTGTTGATTGTTGGGGATTTTAATTTTCATGTTGATGATGCGACAGACCGAGTAGCTGCAAGATTTATTGACCTCATTATATCTTTAAATTTCAAGCAGCATGTGAACATGCCTAATCATAGGGATGGACATATTCTTGATCTTATTCTATCCCGTATGACTGATACTTTTGTGAATGAAGTTGGCACAACTGCCTATCTCCCTTCTGACCATTCAGCAGTGAAATGTGCCCTGAGTATTGGCTTACCAGAACCCGTAAAGATGAAGATAAAAAAGAGGAAACTACGGACGATTAACATGCAATCCTTTCGTGAGGACATTCTTCAGTCGAACTTGTATGTATCTCCTTCCAGCGACATAGACACCCTGATAACTCAGTATGAATCTATTCTTGGTGGAATTCTCGATAAGCATGCTCCTGTTCTAACTCATACTATCAGGTGTCGACCCAACTCACCATGGTACAATGATGAGCTCCGTCAAACTAAGAAAGAATTCCGCAAGCTCGAGCGGACTGCATTTTCACCATCCAATGAATGCCATGAGATACACCGACAGATATTTAAAACAAAATGTAACCAATACAAGAAGGCGATAGAATCTCGTAAAATTGATTATCCTCGGGATAAATTATCTAACTGCACTACCCGTGAGCTTTTTCGGAAGATAGATAAACTGTCTCGGCCGCAAAGTTTGAAGCCACTTCCAAATAATGATGTATCAGAAATTTCTGTCCCTGAGCGTTTCCATCAGTTTTTTGTTAATAAAGTCAAGATTATAACTGATTCACTGCTGTCGGAGCTTGATGATACCGACTCAGGGAAGATTGGTTTTCCGGAACAAAGACAGCTTGATTGCTGTTTTAGTACTTTCAGGCCAGTCACTGAACATGAAGTCACAAGGATAATAAAGAAATCTCCTTCAACGTCTTGTAGCCTTAATATCATTCCCACGTGCGTGCTGAAGCAATGTCTTGAAGAACTTGTTCCCATATTGAGCTATATCATTAATGATTCTCTTCTGAGAGGCTATTTCCCGGAAGGATTAAAACATTCCAATATTTGTCCTCTCATGAAGAGTCCCAAATTGGATTGTGATGATCTTAAAAATTATCGTCCAATCGCAAATCTTAAGTTTCTAGCAAAGACGATGGAGAGAGCTGCAGTTGCACACATCCAGAAGTATGTGTCTGAGCATCATCTTCAAGCTAGAACACAGTCTGCTTATCGTCCTTTCCACAGCTGTGAGACTGCACTCCTGCGTGTTTCGAACGACATCCTGATGTCTCTAGACAAGGGCCAGGGGGTGATAGTAATTCTCCTAGACTACTCGTCTGCGTTTGACACCATTAGCCATGACACCATACTACAGAGGCTATCACAGTGGTTTGGGATTCAAGGATGTGCACTTGACTGGTTTCGGACTTATCTAACGTCTCGCACACAGACTGTTGTCATCGATGGGATTCAGTCATCAGCTCACACGCCTACCCATGGAGTCCCACAAGGATCTGTTGTAGGACCCTTAATATTTACTATGTACACAGCTCCTTTGGAAAGGGTTATTGAAGCTCATGGTTTTTCAAAAATGTTCTATGCAGATGACACGCAAATATATATTTCTTTTACTGCATCAGACACTTCAACATTAGTTCCTAAAGTAGTTGGCTGTATCAGGGAGGTGAAAGAATGGTCTCAGTTGAATGGTCTCAAGTTGAATAGTGCAAAAACAGAAGTTCTTCATATTTCATCTCGATTTCGTTCACAGAATACTTTCCCACCCATTGTAATTGATGGCGCACAAGTTCACCCCGTAAAAAAGGCAAGAAATTTAGGGGTTATTTTTGATAATCACTTCACATTGAAAGATTATGTTAGCTCTAGATGTAGACTAGCTTCGTTTGCATTGTATAAGATTAACAAAGTCCGACCTTATATTGACAAAGCGACTACTGAAAGATTAGTACATGCATTTGTTATGTGTCATTTCGATTACTGTAATAGTCTCCTGTATGGTTTACCAGACACTCCAGAAGCGGATCTAGAGGGTTGCAACCCCAAAAAATCCGGGGACCATTTTTTTAATCTTATCTTTCATTTTCACACACAGATTTTCAAAACTTTCTACTGTGGGAGGGGACACCCCACCCTCCCTCGCTCGCTCCGCTCGCTTGACTGGTCGCTACGCTCCCTCGCATACCACCCAACCCCCTTTATAAAAAGCTGGATCCGCCCCTGCACTCAGATCCGGAAACTTCAGGTTATTCAAAACTAGGCGGCAAGACTCGTGACAAGGACCAACAGATATGAGTCAATTTCACCAATATTACGGGTCTTGCATTGGTTGCCTATCCGATCACGAATTGAGTTTAAGATCTTGTTACTTGTGTATCAGTGTTTTTATGAAATAGCTCCAACATACCTATCAGATCTCCTTGCAAAATACCAGCCAGTGAGAAGTCTGAGGTCAGCACAGAAGGACTTGTATGTAGTACCTCACATTTCAACTAAATTTTACGGTAAACGTAGTTTTGGGCATGCTGCCCCTGAATTGTGGAACAGCATCCCTTATGCTATTAAACATACAGATACCATGGATAAGTTCAAGACATCCTTAAAAACGTATCTTTAATAAGAGGTGAATAATTCCTAATAATTGATACAAACTCAGACAGACATATAACTGAAGTGAAAATGGAAACACCATTTTGGCTTCTGTTTAGGACATTTTACCTGATAGATATGTATCATAATGTAATTCAAGAAATAAGTGAAAGCCCTAAACATAAATACCGAACTACATTTATGCATTTAGCTATGGTATGCTAGACTTGAACCTAAGATGGCTTTTAACCGTTAAGCTGATGTTAAATAGATTGAGAAAACCTGAATTTTGCAGAAACTTTTTTTAGGCAGCGTTCTACATTAGTAAAAGAATATCAGAACTAGACAAAGTATATCTAGGCATATATATCATGTATATGGTGAACAACACACGGGTCCGTATTTCAATACTTCAGTTGTTGACACTTCAAATGATCACATAAGATTCCTCCGTCCCCGGTACAAAATATTACAGATATGTGTACTTATTAATCAATTTTTATGGAATTATTCAGGCTCTGGCATACTCTAAAATAAGATACCAACGACATTCAAGCTATGTAACATATTTATTATATACCCTAAGCTATCAGGCCGATTTTGTACTGCTAAGCCGACGATTTTACGAATTCGGTATAGGTTGGTGTAGAGAACAAGAAAAATTGTTTATTTTGGAACATCAAATTATAACAAAATTACTAGATATTGCTTTATGTTACGATAATTGCACCCCCCCCCCTAGATAAAAATGAAATAAATGAAAAAAATAAAGCTTTGGTTCAAGTCTGCGTACCCGGGGCATTCAGGGAGCAGTGATTGGAATAATTCAATAAAAACATGTTATGATGCTCCTCTACTCTACTACTCTTTCAGGTTTCTTTTTGTTCATAAACTATACTTTTAAGTTATTAACGCAAATAGCACCTGCTGGCAAATATAGCAAGGTCTATTTAATTTTTAAAATCTCTTTCAATCACCTTTAGGCCTGTTTTTGTCATAACATAAATTTTTTATTACACTATAGTATACATGATGTGAAATACACAACATCGGGAATATTGGCATTACATGGATCTCATAACTTATAATCTAAATTCTGTCAAAACATGTTCTCTGACTTTATTATTATTCCACAAGTTTCCTTCTACGAATGACAACAGAACCCCCTTCTTGACCAAACACACTGACTTGATCTGAGGGTAATTTTACCTTTCATATTTGAATATTCCAACAATTTCAAATCGAGTCTAGCGGTCATGTCCGTGTTACGTGTTAGCCTACAAACTGACTCTTATCGGACCCAGGATTGAAACTTGAGTCTGTCCTAGATGTTAATCATCAATGTTAATTTGGGTGAATGAATCTCATTGATACACGTCTATTAAAAAAAAACACGCAATCCCATACAAACACACACAAATACATGCGCACTATTTAATTTGTCTATGAGATGAATAAAACATTATTCAGTGCAAATCAAAAAGAAGTATATCAAACTTTGGCACATTCTTATCTAAAAGTTATAACCTGTGTAATCCTCGATTATATTTCATTTCAAAGAGTAATTAATATTCTTTCTAATGATACCTTATTCATAAATCTGCTGCCACGGATGACTGAGTAGCAGTCTATTAAAAAAGCGTTGTAAAAAACCTCTAGTACAGTTAACCTGTCTATAGCGACCGCCCAAGGGAAACACAAAAAGTGGTCTTTGTAGACAGGTTCCTTTAGTACATGTTTCAATGAGAAGCCATTTTCAAGGGGTTAAAAAATGTGGTCTTTGTAGACAGTTGGTCACTAAAGCAGGTTTGACTGTACCAAGTTTAGACTGAAGCAATGAATATGGGTCAAAAGCCCTTACGCATTGTTATTTCAGTCCGAAAACATTTGCTAACATTTTCGCATTGATTTTGTGCCTAAGAATAGAAAAAGGTAATACGGTCAACTCAGACTCAAGCAAAGGCTCATTAACAAGCGAAATTAATGATATTCTCCTTGCTTTGATGCACAATCTTGGCTTCTCTCGCATCGCTTGTTTAAGGTAAAAATGGACAAAGATTACTTACATGGATGCTATCTACTTATCTTTTTCAAGAAAATCTACTGTCAATATCTTTGGAAATTATTATCATGGCTTTCTTTCTTGTATTTACTGATTCTGTGAGGTTAGTAAACCTTCCAAGTTTATAAATGTATGGTTCAAGACATTATACATAATGCACCTTACTCAACGTGAGCCTGTGAAGTGGTGCAATGTACAAGTGAGATGTTATATATCATGAGACAAGAAGTTAGAAGCCGTTACAAATGTTTTAAGGTGATCCTGTGGATTGAAATAAGGTCATGTGAAAGCTTAGAAACATTGGATCACTTTAAACAATGAAGCACTGAGGCACGATACAGAAAGTAACGCTTGCATATAGCCTGACCCACATTCGGTGCATCAGAATAAACTTGGTACATACAGATTTCGATAGCTCTTATCAAAAACCCTGGTGCTCATTCATCCGAGACAGGAAAATTATGAATAAGGTATCATTAGACAGGAAACAAGTTACCCTCTACCATAAAATAGATTCATAGGTCACATTGATTATGACTTTTTAATTATGAGCAACTAAAGTTGGGTAATCGTTCTTTGATACGAACTGTATAATATTGCTTAGCTTGTTGTAGCAAAAGGCATTAAAATATTCACTTAAAAAAATGATAACTATTCGAAATGAAGAACAGAAAATTCGTTGATTGAAATATCTTGTTATGTTGGTCACGCACACCAGTTTTACACGAAAGAAATCTGGAGAGCGTGGGTGATAGGCGCTCAAAAGCAAATAAGCGGAACTGATTGTATAGAGGAAAATAATACAATGGAAACTGAGGGAGTTAAAATCCATGCATGTCTAAATTATGGCACATTTCTCCGTTTTGCTTCGATTCAAACATGGTTGGATAAAAGAACAGTATACCAGAAAGAATCCGACAAACTTAACATAACCGTAAAGTGATTCCAATAAGTAGTCTTCAGTTAATGACACTTTTAATAAAGAGAGATGATATTCATTCTCTCAGAACCCAATGGAGAAGATTTATTCATTTTTTTAATCTAAAGCACCTCGCGAATAATATGAGACATAACTTATCCTATCCTGAGGACTTCAACGCATTTCTAGATCACAATGGCTGCAATTTCATTTAAAAAGAAAACTAGTTTGCGAGTAAAAATAGTACTATTCTCGATAATTTTACAAAATATGTTTGCCAAGTCCAACAAAGTGCAACTAAGTGCAACGGAGTGCAACGGAGTGCAACGCAAGAAATGAAGGGGAAAAAATTCGTATTGAACATCGTTGTATGCGTGATAGAGCTGTGGATTTATCATATGATAGCAAGCAATTGAGGATTCATAACGCCATTAGTTACCGTCAGGAACAAGTCAGGTCTCTTGAAAGTATCAGCTTGAAAATGAAGATCTTCATTCTTCTATTGGGCGTCATAGTCCCGGCTTGTGAGTATACTTAAGAGGACGACATATAAGATTACCACAGTGTTAATTGTTCCTTAATAAATATAACAATCCAAACTGATCGAATGAACCTGTAATTGCTGTGTTTAATACAATGGAATATCGGTGTTTACAATGAATGATTATGATATATCGGCCGACATTATGTAAAAAATTATATATTTTGTATTCGTACATTCTCTATTTTTGTATCTTTATCTACACAATATTATACTGTAAACCCTGTTTTGGCCCCTTATTTCCATAATGTTCTTAGTTTGATCTACATCATATAATATGTATCCGTATATCACATTTCTTTGAAAATCTACATTATGTATGTATTTCCGTACATCATACGTTTTTCTTAAATATCCGTGTTTTACATTTCGTATGGGATACGTACTGTGCTTTTTTCTGTCACCCAGTTGCCTCTATATCTAAATATAATATTTTGTATCCGTGCGTTGTATTTTCTGTTTGAATCTACATTATCTTATACCCGTACATTATATATACATTTATTTAAAATATAATATCATACATTGTGTATAAGATTCGTAAAGTGCTTTTATGCTTTTTATTTCTGTCACACACCCAGTTGCCTATACTGATTCGCAATGTTCGAACTACGACCATGGGACGTACGGGTGTGTAGGAGAATGTATCTCTACAGGTGATTGTCCTGGTTCTAAATACCAGAGTTATCTCTGTCCCACACAGCCAGCTAATGTCAAATGCTGCTTTACAGGTAAATACCATCGAAATTAGTTCGAGAGAGCAGAATAGAAGAAGTAGAACTAACATTAAACCATGTGGGTAGTCTTGAAAAGGACTGTTGGGTTTGAAATGGGATAGAAAAGGGAGCGTGAGAGAGGGAGAGAGAGAGAGAGAGGTGTTGTTTCGGTTTCGTCCTATATGGTGGACTACTTGGTATTGTTATAGTGTTCTGTCGTGAGTGGAGACCTGTAAAGCCCCTATCACACCAAACTAGTTTTCACTCGAAAATGTTGCAAAACGGGCTCAAACTGTGTGCGAACAGAGTTGAACGTAGTAGCAACTGTTTACGATCTGTACTTTAAGGACTTCATGGACGGGTTCGAAATGGACTAATGTCTATAGTACGATCCTAGTTCATCCATAAACAGTCCACAATACGTCCAACTCGTCTGTACCCCGTCCACAGTCAGTTCATATCAAGTTCAGATCGGGTAAATTTGCCATTTTCCAAGCAGTCCAAACCCGTCCGTAGTCAGTTTAAACCCGTTATTAACTATATACCTCGTTCCCAATACGTCCAAACCATTATTACTAGTTCACAACTGTCTTGTGACTAGTTTATAACCCAACCACCCCGTTCAGAGACAGTTCAACTCGTCCTCATCCCGTTCTTAGTGCGTTCGAACGCGCTCCGAGCTATCGTATGTGCGCAATTCCGTCCTGGCTCGAGGGCTATAATAAAAACCCAGCGCGTTCTTGCTAATTGATGCTCGATCACTTCACATTGTATCACGTTCCTAATAGGATCGAAGTACGGCAATTTCGTTCGTAGTACGTCCATCTCGTTTTAAGTACGTTAATTGTCACTCCGTCTAATTCCAAGACGGGAACAATTTTGAACAGGCTCACAGTTCTAGAGCACCCTTCCCGTCCAAGCTAGTCCGAGCCCGTCCATGAAGTTCTTAACAAGATCGTAAACAGTTGCTACTACGTTCACTCCGTTCGCACACAGTTCGAGTCCGTTTGGCAACATTTTCCAGAACGTAGTGAGAACTAGTTTGGTGAGATGGGGGCTACACTTGAATGTCTTGATCTGCAAAGCTCGAAGCGTTGCAGTTGAACGGGAATGAGGAATGGCGAGATCGTTAACATTAAACCAGTTCGTCTGAGTTAATCATGAACACTATAATATAGTGGATAAAAGATTTAAACTACTTACTATACTACTATACTACTATAATAATTCATGTAATAATTCGCTAATCTACGGGCGATTCTTTTAGTACGAGCTGCAATAAAGGATCATTTATTAAGTTTGATCATTAACGCGTTTTAAATACAAAAATTTCATGAAAATTGTTTCATATTAAAGTTTGGATATATAGATGTAGGATGTCAAATTAAAAGTATAGTAAGCTTTGTGATATTTTCTCAAATAACCTTTTCATAATATCGTAATGAATAATGAATGCGATTTTTCGCTGCAGATTCGGATGACAGGGACAATATTGTAACTATACCAATCATTTTCGTAAAAGACCTGTTGGGGAAAAATAAAAACTGCAATCATCATCGTTATGGATAATCATACAGTCTTAATTTCTTATTTATTGATATGACGACAGCGGACACTGATGCACAATGTGCAAACTACGATCACTCCACGTACGGAAGGGTGGGAAGCTGCATTGAATCTAGTCAGTGCCCTGGCAACAACTACATCTCTAATCTGTGTCCAACCAAGGCAAACAGTATCAAATGCTGCTTCAGCAAGCCCCAAGGAACGTGCGGCTGTAAGAACGCCCTCAAGTATTATCATAGGCGTATGAGACGGGGATGGGGCGGAGGTTAAACCCTCAGAGAATTTCTAAGATAGACAGAGGACGCACGTAATATAACCCCTAAGATCCCCCTTTTTTAAGATGAATTGTTATCATAGAATGACTTCCTGAAAAAGATAAACGAATTAATCATAATCATATCAAATCAAATTAGCGTGATGTATTACGTCATTCATCAAGTGCTATTATATTACAAACAGTCAAGGTGCATTATTTAAATAGCAATGGAATCTTGTAATACTTTCTATATAAATATGTATATAACAATTTTGTATCTCAGGGCCCCGTCTTATAAAGAGCTATAATATTGTGTACGATTGATTTGGATCAATCGCACCTCTATATGGGGCCCAGGTGTGAATTGTCTTTCTACTATTTTATGAACTTCCGAAACTATAATATGACACTGTCTGTTAAAACATCTATAAACAAATTATAATTAAAGATCACCTGAATGGAAAACTAATAACAAATATACAACAGCGATTTCTCGGAACAATTTAGATTTATATGTACCGAAGCGTTTCTAAACATATATATTTATATTTATTATCTCCTGTATTTGTTGTTACTGAACAGCGCCCACTGGATGACCACAATTATAATGGTGAAAATGTGCAACCCGGATAAATATCAGGATACAAAATTTAAATGAAATAAAATAGATCAACCACAGATTCAAAAATATAAATCAAACTATGACAATAACTTAGTAAAATGGTCGTTTTTAATTCAACTTTTATTCTATCAGTCATCATTATTATTGTCATTTTCCCCCATCGTATTTAGCTGCCCAGGAGTTGGCCTGCCAAATACTGGCCAACAACAATATATATCTCCTGGATAACAACGGATATCTCAACTCTAATGGGGTGAAGGATGGAGCTGATGCTAAATCTAACATCAGGGATACCTGTGAGGGTCGCCAAGCTAAACGTTCATCGTAAGTTCATATCCCATCCATTTCTATTTCTTTTTTGCACATTGGCGTCGTTTCAAATTACGACAAATGGCGTATGCGCCAGTACACCAGTACACTGGCGGGTCAAAGGTCATCCATTCTCTATTGCCCGTAGCGCATGAGACATCAATTTACTGACGTGGCATTGCGTCAACGACGGACACGGTCTAGGATGTGCCATTAAGAAAAGTAGATGGTGTAAAATTGTTTTGAATCACAGGCGTAAGGTATATTTGTCTTCCCAGACTAATCTTGATAGGGCATTAACGCATTGAAATGACGCAATGTGCGCAAGGGGTATAACGCAGTCATACTTCATAACATGACACGCCGTGTGCCACGTGCATTTCCAGAGAATGATTTCTTAACATTTCCTATTGCTAATATTTTCTATAAGTTAATCGTAACAAGAACACCAACAATTTCGATAGTTTACTTATTAAGTACATATGGTAATTATTTTTTATTGAAACAAGTATCGAAATCTTTTTCATTTTCTTCTTCTAATAAATCAATTTATCAATACAATAGACTTGTGCAACAAAAAAGACACAAAGGAGGGCTTATTCTTATAAGCCTCGTATAAGTAACAAAGACAACTTATGTTTTTTCTTTATTGTATGCTATACTGAGAAATGAGAATAAAATAACTTTGCTAACATATCAAATTAAATTAAAAAATAAGTCATTGAGATTGAGAGAGAGAGAGAGAGATAGAGGGGTGGAGAAAGATATTTTGTAATGGTATAACAGAAGAGAAGAAGAAGTCGTACTAACATAACAGATCTAATGATGAGATATTATGTCTGCAGGTATCGTTGTCCATCTGGTGTTAATGCCCCTGGCGAATTTGTCTCTCTGAAAGCGAGCGTACTCTCATACATCTTGGATGTTGCCAACAAAGGACAATACAATCGTGCTGCTAAACTTCAGGTATATTCCCATCATTGATTCTAATTTCGGACTACAAACATTTTCTTTCAGTCATTTTTTGACACATTTTACAAAGCCATGATAAATGTCCACTTATCATGAATATCATTTAAAAGCATGGAGAATGACGTAAAACCGTCACTCTAAAAAAACGTTGGAAGAAATTTACCCCATGTTGGGTAAAAAGGTAGACCAAATTGTAATCGTTTAAAATATTACCTCTGAGTGCGTGCGCACATTCACCCCACAAATTCACCATTCCTCGCGAATTCACCTTCCCGAAAAAGGGGTCTGTAAAATCTGTTGTACATAATATTATAGCTAGTGTGTGAGCGGGCGCGCACGTCCGTCACTAAGACATACGACTAGAGAGCAGTCCTGCATGAGACAGTGGACTAGTAAAAAGGGAACATGCTTTCTTGATGGTTAAAAAGGTAAAATGCATTTTTGATGGGTAAAATGTTACCCAATAGGGCTATTTTCTCCCCGCAATGTAGGGTAATATTTTACCAGCTGCATGGGTACGCTGAACGCCTACAATACAATACATGCAATTATGCCTTTCTTGTTGTGTTTGAAGATATTTCCGGTATTTGTTACGGGTCTAATAAAGAGTCACTTTATTTGGAGGTGAATCCGCTTCAAATTTGAATGAATCAACTCTAAAGTAGTGGTTATTTTCTCTTTTGAGCGTGGATTCCATTACGTTTGAGGGCGTCATTCCACTCCAAACGAAGTGGTAATTTCTCTTTTGAGAGTGGATTCCATTACGTTTGAGCGCGTCTTTCAACTCCAAACGAAGTGGTAATTTCTCTTTTGAGAGTGGATTCCATTACTTTTGAGTGCGTCTTTCCACTCCAAACGCAGTGGTAATTTCTCTTTTCAGAGTAAATTCCATTAAGTTTGAGCGCGTCTTTCCACTCCAAATTAACGAAGTGGTCATTTCTCTTTGAGAGTGGATTCCATTACGTTTGAGCACGTCTTTCCGCTCCAAATGAAGTCGTCATTTCTCTTTTGAGAGTGGATTTCATTACGTTTAAGCGCGTCTTTCCACTCCACTGAAACGAAGTGGTTTCTTTCTCTTTGAGAGTCGAATCCATTTTGTTTCTCTTTGAGCGTGGATTCCATTACGTTTGAGGGCGTCTATCCACTCCAAACGAAGTGGTAATTTCTCTTTTGAGAGTGGACTCCATTACGTTTGAGCGCGTCTTTCCACTCAAAACGAGAGGTCGTTTCTCTTTTTGAGAGTGGATTCCATTACGTTTGAGCGCGTCTTTCCACTCGAAACGAAGTGGTCATTTCTCTTTTGAGAGTGGATTCCATTACGTTTGAGCGCGTCTTTCCACTCCAAACGAAGTGGTAATTTCTCTTTTGAGAGTGGATTCCATTACTTTTGAGTGTGTCTTTCCACCCAAACGAAGTGGTAATTTCTCTTTTCAGAGTAGATTCCATTACGTTTGAGCGCGTCTTTCCACTCCAAATTAACGAAGTGGTCATTTCTCTTTTGAGAGTGGATTCCATTACGTTTGAGTGCGTCTTTCCACTCCACTGAAACGAAGTGGTTACTTTCTCTTTTGAGAGTCGATTCCATTACGTTTGAGCGCGTTTTGCCACTCCAAACGAAGTGATAAATTCTCTTTTGAGAGTGGATTCCATTACGTTTGAGCGCGTTTTGCCACTCCAAACGAAGTGGTAATTTCTCTTTTGAGAGTGGATTCCATAATGTTTGAGTGCGTCTTTCCACTCCAAACGAAGTGGAAACTTATCCCCCAAAATGGATTTCCCATTCAATATAGTAAGAGAGTAGAATTGTTTATTTTCATTAGGGAAACTAATTGTTCTTCTTCTCATTTCCCTTCCAAGATCAACGCAATCGCTGGAGCGTGTCACTCACGAACCTCTCGGCATTACCAAGGTACCGCTGTGGACTTCCAGATTAAACGCGGTGACCCTAGCAACTACGCCTCCTCTTGGATGAGTATTTGCTCAGCCCATGGAGCCCGAGAGAACCTTGGCCCCCCTGCCGATGGACACCTTACTCATACCCACTGTGCCTTCGCATCATAAGATTCAGAGTTAGGCTAAAACCAAGTTCAAAGGAACAAATTCTTTATACACGAATGCTATCTTTAAAAATATATATATTTATCTTAATTGCCCATTATATTCTTTGAGTACCAGAAGGGTTTGCAATAAAGGGTTCGAATCTCTGCCAGTTGCACAGAGACAAGCTATAATTATCATCTGTAGTTAACTCTCTCTCTATCCAGGTGTTAAATAGGTACCTGGGTTTTTCTTTAAAAAGTACTGCATGTGCACTGATAACGGCTGCCGGAGCTAATACTAGGGGTAAAAATCTATATGGAAGAGCATAAAGACGTCATATTATAGTGATATGCGCCATACAGAAGCGATGCATTCTTCCAATCATCTATTAATTGTTCACATTATTAAACACTTGGACCTGCTACTATAAAGCACTTATCAACTATAATGAAAACTTGTTCAATGTGATAATGGTGACTTTTCTCTCTATGTACATGTATACTGAAATCTATCCGTATCACTTTTCATCACTTTTACCGGACTATATAGGCCCATCTTAAACCAATAGGAACTTTCAAGAAGCATAATCAATGTTAACCTTGATGACTCCTACTTTAATAAATGATTAATTGTCACGAAGTTTTCTTGCAGCTGTAATTTTAAAACTCATCAACACTAATTAAAAGAATGAACATAAATCTTAGTTTTTAGTGTGTATTCTTTTAAAGTCTAGTCTCATATCAAGTTGATTTGAATTAAATACATTTTGGAGAGAAAATATATAAGCTCGCCTTTTTAAAGAAAAAGAGTTGAATAAGAGTTTAATTAATGATAGGGCCTACCTGTCAAACAGTAACGAAGAAATAATTTAGTATACGATTGCATGATTAATGACAATTTTTCAAGAATTCGATGTGAAGAGAGTGGGCTTATGGTGGAAGAAGAGTGGAAAGGACACAGGAAAGATAGTGAGGAAGAAGAACGAAGAGAGCGCAAAAAATACATTAGGAATATGAGAGACTGAAATGTGCGTGTAAATACAATGCGTGTCAAATAAAGAGTGTACCCAACTTTGGTAGCTCCTAATTAAAAATTCATAACCACAATTACTTTGAAATCTATGTCATGATAAATGAAATTTATTCTCTGTCCAATGATATCCTATTCATAATATTTTTGTCACGAGTGACTGAGCAACAGGGTCTTTGAAAAATGTTGTCGAAATCGCCTTGTATCAAGTTCGGGCTGATGGAACGAATGTAAGTCAGGCCATGACCACACTTTTTTTTATACGCACCGTATATGAAGACAAAAAGAAGGAGAGAGAGAGAGAGAGAGTGAGAGTGGGAGAGAGGGAGAGAGGGGATAATGATGATGATAATGATAATAATAATAATAACAATAACAATAATAACTGTAGTAATAATAACAATTCTAATATGTAAAAACAAGGGGAAAAATAATAATAAAGAGAAAGACCATGCCCTTGGCTTTAATTTCTGTAAATTAGGTAGGCCTACCCTTTCTAATTTTGTTTCATTCTCATGGGCTGATCGGAGAATTCGATTAAAGGCGGACTAAGGGCGTTACAGGTGCTACAACAGGGCCGTCGATGAACCATGCTGACTTAGTTGTGTTTGTGGGTATCGGAAAATTGAAAATGAAACAGTGGAGCAATGGGCTTTCAAATTGTATGGAAATGTAAAAGAGTCACAGAGAGAAGGAGAAAAGGAGAAAAAGTCTGAGAGAGAGAGAGAGAGAGAGAGTATGTGCGTGTGTGTGTGTGTGTGTGTGCGTGTGCGTGTGTGTGCGTGCGTGTGTGTATGTGTTTGAGAGAGAGAGAGGGGGGAGAGGATTTTTATTCGTTTTTATTCGCCAACAAATTCGAGAAAATTATAGGATTTTGCAACAGCAATAGGAGATTAGCCAAAAGAATTCCTTATTTGTCGCGCAGCACTAACCCCAATCCTTATCTTGATTGTAATGGAAGAATAAAAGCGTTGAAAAAAAATTCGAATTAGTGAAAATATATATTTTTTTCTTCATACATCTGTGAAGGTGAAACATAACCCATAAAAAGCTAAATCTGAAGGCCTGCGTTTTCCAGAAATCAAAGTTTCGCTTGATCCTTAGGTGTTATGGCTGATATGATCATTAATGAAATTATTATGAAAAATACATCAGCACCTATGGCATGACTTCACCGAACATGCATTTTCAAAAGGCTATCTATACATGTCTATTGTTATCAGCAAGTTAGTTAGAAGGAGACATCGCAAAGAACAGATTAAGCAACGCCTAAAGTTCTTTTGTGTGTGTGTGTGTGTTTTGTGACAAAGTAATACCACCATGCATCTCGCCGCGAATAGAATTCCTTTAAGACTTTCATCAAGATGTTTATCTATTGTTTCTTCGTTTTTTTAAATACAAAGGCAAGTTTAGTGATAAGGTTATATTGCTCCAGGGAGGTAAAAGAAAGGAGTGGAAACTCTTGTAATTTATTCAAACGCATACGTGAGTTCTAAAGCGTAACAATGGGATGTGTAACATTCCACTTGGCTTTGAAGTTCCATGCTCCGAGCCGCTCTTCCACTGCGGGGAATTTCGGAGGCCAGGCACATTTATTTACAAAATATTACCTGCAAAATTTCAGTGTAAATTATAAACTTTATATGGGGATTGTATTGGGAATAGTGCATCAAACATTTTTTCAAGTTTAGTACTCCGCTCTTCCTATAATTTGTGTGCCAGAGTTGGTTTAAAAAAAATCAGTTCCTGACAAAAACTCAATATTTTAGGATAATGCGCTAATTTGTGCACGTTTTAATGTCCCGTTATGTAATCCATGATTACCACCTTCGATAACTTTCAGTTTGCTAATGCGTGTTTTCGCGTGTTTTTTTTTTGTTGTTGTATTTTTGCAGTTGGAAAAAAGGATGAAATTACACAAGTTTGTGTTCGCTTGTTCTACTCATTACACATACAACAATTGATGAGAAATCATTGAAAGGGACAGCGAACAGTTGCTGGGATACCACTTTCACAGTTGCAGATAAGCGCATAACTTTTCGGCGGCTTGGAGCATTGGTCAAAGGAAAGCGGCTTGATTCCACTCCCTTTTTTCACATCCCTGGTTGCTCTATTCTTAACCTGTTTTCATGACCTAATTTTACTCCCTTCTCAAACAATCCTCCATCCATCGATCAATGACTGCTGTTATCAGGAACAACAAATCAAGCGATATGTATGTCATCTTTATAGTTAAATATTAATTCACGTTTAAGATAATTGGCAACATCTGGACCGCATCTGGACAATGGCCCGAAGATCCGTTCCAAATCGATTGTCGACACTTCAAAGAAGCGTTATAGAAGTAACGACGTTATTTGGAGAACAGAAAGCATAGGAGAGTCAAAATGAGAATTCTCATTTTAATCGCTGCCTTTCTTTACGTGGCTTGTAAGTTTGCCTGAATTATAGGACATAAGTATCTTATATTTAAAACTTGATAAAATTAAACAATCATAAAATTCACAAACATTTGATGTAAATTTCTACTTTTAGGTACCGCACTTTTTAAAATAAAGCCTGTTTAAAATTATTAATTATTATACTATAACTCCTCTTCTCGACCGATATACGTTAAGATCAATTTCACTTTAAGTGCTTGTATGAGGTCCATGGTTAAAGTATAATGTAAATTGGTTTAATGTACATAGCGTATATAAAAATATGTTTGAGTTGTATAATTACTTCGTGTTTACAGAATGGATTTAAGGCTAGAGCAAATAAAAAAATATATACTCCTTTATGATTCAATATTTACTCACAGTTATTGATTTATTGTTTAAAAAAAATATGGTGTATTGAAGAGGATAAACCTTGACTAGCTCTTGCTATTTTGTTGGCTCCATTTACCAAATGTATACCCATTGTCATGCTGAAATACAATGTAGTTTGAATATTTTGTAATAAATGAATGAATGAATAAATAAATCTGGCTCTCAGCAGGCGATACAGTATAAACGAAAGATTGGTGCTAGTTTTGATCTGAAATGAAGTACATTGTCATGGATAATCTATCTATTTTTGATAACTACATTTTACTTGTATTCATGACGAAAGACAAATTGTATACGCATTTCAATTTCCAGCTGCCTATACTGATCCTGAATGTTCGAACTACGACCACGAGACGTACGGGTGTGTAGGAGAATGTATCTCTACAGGTGATTGTCCTGGTTCTAAATACCAGAGTAATCTCTGTCCCACACAGCCAGCTAATGTCAAATGCTGCTTTACAGGTAAATTGATTCATTTCATCAGCTGATTTAAAGCCCAGGCATGAACGTTAGTTGCAAAATCCAAGTACCCAAAGTCCTATTCCTTCCATTTCATTTAGGGAATGTTTTACAATGAATTGTCAAATCCACGATTATAGTACCAGACATGCTCTTGATTTTCATCTAATTCCTTTACACCGTACTTCAACTTCTAAAGATTCCATATTTTTCCATGGCCCATTAATTTGGAATACTTTGCCAGAAGATATAAAACAGTGCAATACATTGAAACGCTTCAAATATATGTATAAGGGTTATTTAAGCGGAACAAAATGAAATCGTCATTTATTATGTAGAATGTAAAACTCAAGTTGTAACTTCCTTCTTCTTATCTTCTCTTTCTTCTTATCTTGCTGTAACTGTCTTTACCTTACCTTATCTTTCCTCTGTCCTCTGTTGTTGAGAATGTATGTACGATGTTTTTTATATAAAATAATTTTGTATCTTATTCATGCTATGTATTTATTTGGGGATCATTCTCATCAAGCCAATTCTGGCTTTCATGATTCCCCACTTCCTTTTATCTTATGTTAATAATGAACGAACATGTATATACTTCTGATGTTTTTTAAAAGAAAGTGAAATAAATGAAATGAAATGACGTCACCTTAAGCCTATATATACTCAATATTATTATGTCACATATCCTCCAAATCCTATCCAGTGCCTAAATGTATCTATAACTAATTAATTTTGTCTTTAGCTGATAGATATCCAAAGTTATTAACAACTGCACTGTGGCGTTGGCTTCTTCTAATTATAATTTATCTATAGAGGAGTATGATGTTCGGATTTTACACCTCAGTTTCCTTTGATTTTGTAATACATGCCAAAGACATACACACAACATTTCAACTTAATCGACTTATGTTCTTCACTGTTTATATCTAAACAAATAGGATCAAATTATATTTTCTTATCACTGTGAAAATCATTTCAAATATGGCATGGCGCAGTACACATGCAGGCGTACGGACCCGTAAGACATCGCGCGGCAGTTACAAGGCACGTGCAAGGATTCTTGCAGGTAAAGGGAAGTTTCTTTGTGAGGAGGGTGCAATGCCCCTACGGGGGATCGTAAGAAGGACGTGCGAAGTTCGCCTACCACATGACTGCAGCTGTGGACACGAACGTGCAAAAAGACACACGGCGGGTTGTGACCATACTCATTAAGCAGGTTTGACTGTAGTCCTTTCCATGTTCTTATTCCTTTGATACAGCCAATAGTGATGCAGATTGTGCTACATACAACCATCCTACCCATGGTATCGTAGGAAGCTGCATTGCCAGTGACCAGTGTCCTTACGACAACTACATATCTGGTCTTTGTCCAACTATGGCACAAGACATCAAGTGTTGCTTCGGCAAACCAACAGACACATGTCAATCAGGTATGTAAAATCTCTCCAAAGGGTAAACAAACATCTACAAAAAAGGTTTTATATTTCTCTCGGGGCCTCTCGCCGAACAGTTGCGATCAGAGGCAACACAAAAATGATAGCAATCCTGACAATAACTGTTGCATTATATATAGCGCTTAATACTAAAGTATCGGGGAAATATTGCATCCCCGGTCATGAGGAGGAAAAAATCGGAACCGCGTTTTAGGACTTGCGAATTATTTTTGTTTACCCCCTTTTTGGTAGTCTTCTTTAATTTTCCCCAACATATCCAATGGGCACCCCCTCTTTCTAATTTCAAATCTCTACTTTACACCCACCTTTTCCGCCTCCCTAGTTAGTAATTTTAATTCATACAAACCAGGAGATACATGTACTAACCTTTACCGGTCCTTAAGATGTTAGTCGATACGTATACTGTTGCTGTTACTGTAACATCATATCGCAGTTATCGTAATGAATTCTATTTACCTTTGTTTTCTTATAATGTTCATTGTTCATCTTAAATTTTACTTACCGGTACCCTTAATTTGTATAATGCAAGATTTAATGTTTTAATATATCTATTATGTTTTACATTTGTAATTGTGCAGCTCATAGAGAAACGTATTTGTTTATTATGTACCCTATGGATATGATTATTATGGTCGGTTGAAAAGCTTGTAGCAGTATTAATAACCCCTGATCAAACATGAAGTTTGGACTCAATATCATGTGAGACTTGATACAAAATATTGTTTACAATTGTTTTATGAAGTAGGCATATACTCGCTTTAAAAGTGTAAAGTAATGATAAAATAATATACAAGTTATTCAATTGTCTGTATTTAGGACAAACAATATTCAATCACTATGAAATGGTGTTTTATGCGCTATGGGTATATTGTCAGCCAGCTTTATAGTTTCCGACAGCCTTTGTCATCTGTGTATTGAAAGGAATCGCACGTATCCATCCCATGGGATGCTCATTAAGGCGCATACAAAGTAGTATTATTACCCTGGCTGTAGCCCAGCTGCCCTATAAGGCACGAAAAGCTTTCAAGGAATAAACTCCTACCAGGTACCCATGTACTACCATGGCAACTTCACTCACCAGCCAATAAAATCAAGGTTTCCATGGAAATTCCCATAAATGGCAGAGTTATCATAAATGCTCAGTTTTATCATGCGACGGGGCCCTCGGTAGAGAGTGGCAAAAAATTGATATCGCAATCATGTTCGGATTACGTAATATATCATTGTAATGTTCCACATATCAAAAGGTTGCTTTACATTGATTTTTGAAGGTCGTTGTGACCACTCATACCTGTATTCTTATTACATATTTAAAATGCATAATTCATTGTCGTTGTTATCGCACACAACAGACGGATCTGATCCTGCTGAATGTGACGACGCTTGTGGAACGACAGTCAAGTCCCTGGCCCAGCAAATCTTCGATAAACACCTCGCAGGATCAATTACTCTCAAGACTTCACATCCAAACGGTGTGAGTGATGGTGCAGACCCTTATAATAACATCCGAGATACTGTGCTTGGTTGCAAGGCAAAACGGTCGAGGTAAGTAGGGTGTGGTTTCAGGGATCGAGTTTTCTCGGTCCCTCCTCTTAATCTCTGTTTATGCTTCCCACCCCCTATTTTCAAGTTTTGATATCAAAATTATCTATTCTGACCATATTATTCTGACCATGGGTCGTCAAGAATGAAAAACATGATGAGGGTTACTACAATACTTCACTTCTTTGTCTGGTTGTTTGTTTTACCTGACTGCTAAGGTAGCATGTGTATGCTTGTAATTAAGCAACCAGTGAGAAAAAGGTCGAGGTAAGTAGGGTGTGGTTTTAAGCAACCAGGGGACCAATGGCTTCAAGTCCTCTCAGAAGGACTTGGTATAATGAAAAAGGGCACTAGCGCATCGACTTGGTTTCGAACCCGGGACCTCCCAGTTACGAGACCACTGCTCTACCACTGAGCTATCGCGCCTCCTACTTTTGATAGACAGCATAACCATAATTCTCTTACAGTTAAAATTCAACGTCTTTAATGAGACTTTTCTTCCCATTATCTCCCATCCTTTCCTCGATACAGTTATGAGTGCGCTCAAGGCAGTGCTCCTGGTGGCTATGTGTGTCTCTCAGAGAGCATCCTGAGATACATCCTGGAGCTGTCTAATGATGGTTACTGGCTTGCGGTAAGACCATTGTCCATCTCACACAACCCATAATACCCGTCGCACACAGGGCGTCACTTAATTGCTGACGTATAGGGCTGACGCACGATGTGATCTTGACACCATACAACAAGTACATGCAAAATGAACAACACCAACATTGCGTTGAATATTAAAGTGACGCATACAATAATCGACCCATAAGCGTTGTATATCGGGTAGATACTAACGAAATCGAAATGATGTATCGGCCTTCATCCGGTAATTCATTGCAATTTCCTAGCGTCATTATTCTTTTTTTCGCGAGGAAAATGCCTATGATAATGGAGAATGCAGACAATCGTTAATTGTTTTACTTATACTATCAAAGTAGGATGATGGTCTTAGTTCGTATGTGTTTTTATCCGGTTGGTAGTTCACTACAATATTTTAGCCTCATTGGAAAGAATAATAAATGCACACAAATATAGTAGAAAAAAGGTTTTGATTTTGTTTTGTCTTTTAGAAGAATTCATGATGATGACCGTCTGAGATTGTTTGAATATCAAATATTGCTTGTCTTCAGCTCACCCTTTATGTCGGTTGTACATCACATGCTCCTGCGACAATTGCTCCGTTGGCAAAGTTGGCCCCATACACTTTACTCTGGACTGCAGTAATGCGTCACCAAAACCCTAACACTACACTTGACCTACAATCCAATTTCATCCTTTACCCTTATCTTTGACGAAATAGCCAGAGCAAAATATTGGGTCACCGGTACGTAATCAACCTTGTAATGCAAGAGGGGTCTGGTCATCATGCATTAAAACCCATCGATAACTAGTATCATTTTTAATAATTTATTTGCAGGTCAACTCTTTGGCTGGTGCTTGTCACGGCAAGAACTCCTTGCATTACAGCGGGTTAGCGGTTGATCTAGCTAAAACCTCAAGTTACAGCTACTTCATGGAGAAGTGCAATGGAATGGGTGCAACAGAGAGCGTTGGCCCAGGCTACCCCTCCGCAGATTATCACACTCATTGCGCTTTCTCTTCGTAAGAAAATTTGGCTCTCGTAATATTTGTGGGAAAATCTTGACATGAATTTTAAATTTTGAAACATACTACCCTCCCGGCCCGATTTACATGTACATTATGTTCATTCTGGTTTTGAAGCTTCACTTTTAAACAAAATTATCCAGATGGGCAATTGAAACAATTTGAATAGATGGACGTCGATTTTCGGACAAACTTTGCTAACAAATTTGCCGACAAAAAAAATAAGCAGCCCCCAAAAAAAAAAAAAAACTTTAGTTTTTAAGATGATGTAAGCCTGCTCCATGACAAAGGTTAATGAATATCTGGAACATTTTTGTTTTTTTCAGACGGAAACTATTTGAGGGGGAAGAGAGATAATAAATATGATCTTGTAAAATTTGTCTTCCTATGTATAATTGTAACAACCAAACATACCGGTCAAGATTAACTAAAATCATGTACCGAAATACATTATTATTGAAACACGCCATCCAAGTGTCTTCGTGCTCATTATTACTGTAGTACATGTAAACAATTTTTTCTTATAGATCACTCAGCACGGGCAAATAAGTAGCGTTTAAAAAGAAGAAGTGATGGTCAATGCCTGGTATATGGTAGTGCAAACGTTACAACGTAAACTTTGTATGAAGTTAAGATGTAAATTTAGAGGTTTATCCAAAAGTTAGACAATTTGGGAATAATGATACTTGTCTGCAAGCAAATGAGAGAGTGGGGAGAGGGGAAAGAGAAGGAGGTGGGTGAGAGAAATTAAGAGCCTGAGGAATGGGGAGAGAGCCGGAGAGAGGGTGAGAGGTGGGAGAGAGAGAGAGAGAGAGCGGCAAAAGAGAGTAAGAGAGAGAGAGCGAGAGATAAAGAGAGAGGGAGGGAGAGAGAAAGGGGGAGAAGGGAGAAAAACGAGGAGAAAGAAAGAGATATGGGAGGGAGGGAGAGATAAAGAGAGAGAGAGAGAGAGAGAAAGAGGGATGAACTATGAAAGAACATGCAAAGATTAAAATGAAAGACCACTATATACGCTGCACGAATATGAGGTGATAATAGGTCTATTGTCTGAAATGATTGGTAGGCCCAAGAATCCAATTCTCAAGGGTCCGTAGTCCGTAGCCCCGCGTCTCGTAGGCCTATCCGCTATCGTTGCCTATGCCATTTCTTGGTTATCTCTTTTTTTTATTTCCTTATACCATTGGATGGAAATTTGATCAAAATAACAAATGTAAAATAGAAAAGATTAATGTTTCTTTAGATTATCTTGTTTCTTTGGAAGATGATGTTTCTTTAAAAAAATGAGGAATAATTTTGCTGTCCATAATGATCTCCAACCCTTGCACAAAGAACACAATTTTGTCCTTACTGGATACAAAGGGAACAGAGAGGTAGTCATAAATAGATCTCGGCATTCTCTAGTATGGAGAAAGTAAGATTAATATAAATTTATTAAATCACAGGGAAATGGAAGCTCCGCTTAGGCCTTTAGGGGTAATGATTTCAAATCGTGAAAGGGACTCTGTAATAAGTGGTGTGGAACCATAGAGCTATATAATAATAGCTCTATGTGTGGAACACAGTTCTGTGGTGTGGACCCTCGCCGAACCTGTCTGTCGAAGAGGGCAGTATAAAAAAGGCATTGCGCACAAAGAAAAACTCCGAAGAAAGGAAATTGAGCTCAATTTAGACGGTATTTTCTGTCTTTGGATGTCGTTTTGGTGAATTCTAGCCATGTCTTTAGCATTCATGCCTCCCCGGCAGAGGGGAAAGTCGGTTCCCGATCAAGCAACAATCCAGAAGGTACGTAAATTTTGTAGTATGTGCAAAGTTGTGTGATCTGTAGTCCCATCTGTTGCTTTTTGTGTTAGTGTATGTTCTCATAGGGAAAGTTCCAAATATATTTGTGTTACTTGTTGCGTGTTGCAGTAAATCCCAATCGCAGCTCCTTGGAAGCTGCGATTGTTTGAACCACACACGTGCACCGGGATGTATGAACCACACAGCAGCATTACTATACTGTGTGTGTAGGTAAAAAAATCATTAAGACACCATCTGGTGATTCTCAAAACTCTCAAATCAAAGTCGAGTCATAGTCGAGTCAACAGTCAAACAAACACTGCTGGACAAAGTTAAAACTTACCAGAAATCAGAATTAACTAAAAATCGGCACTTTGGTGACAATTGGTGACTCCTAAAAATAGCAACAAAATACAATAAAGTGAACTCACTGATGACTTTTGTTGGAAAAAATACTATGGAAATTTAAATCCGAAATATATCGCTGATCTCTGATCTCTGATGAGAGGTCACAAAGACTCTGGAAACGCAAATACACTCGGTGAATGGAAAAATGCCTGATTAGCATTGCCAATTTGATGCTGACTTTAAGAAAATAGCGATTAGTTTTGTGTACAGGTACTCGGTTGAATTTAGTGATTTCTTGTACGCGCCTTTTGACATTAAATAGCTATTGTTGTATTAGTAAGTATCAAGTTGACAAGGTAAAAACTTTTTCGCGTTCAAAGCATGTATTTGCGTTTGTGGCAGAACCAACATCGCGAATCTCTTGTCAGAGCTGAGCGTTTTAGAGAAACATTCATGTAGAAGTACATGTATCTACATTGAAATTTGAAATGCCACCCCTCACTATTTAAATATTAATTTTTATCCCTCAAAGGGATATGGAACCAGCTTAATCTACATATTTTCAACCTAATTGCAATACCAAGTTGCATTTGGTTTTACTCTGTGGTTTGAACTGATCAAATGCACAGGGGGACCATGTGATTCTGTCTCCTGAATCTCGACCTAAGTACTTCTGCATGTGTCCGAAATAAATATTAACTCTGTAGCGATCCAGCCCCGAGCCATTATGGCTCCTCCTCACTGTGTGCGTGAGTGACGCTTTCTGCGGCACTCACGGACTGTCACGGTTGTGCCCTGTTAGTTTTACTTTATATTACAAGAGACTTGATACGATACCTGGACCTTGACGGACATGACTTTTACTACTGGTCGAGACTCTCCCAGTCAGCATTTGACGTAGTCGTCACCTTTCCGGTATCTTCACATCCTTTATGGATCTGCAACAGTAGCTGCTGCAAGTGTGTTGGATCTTCTCTCAGTTCTAGACAAGTTTACAGCTATATTACCTCCCTTTTACCAGCATCCTTACGTAATCTCAACCAAGACTTACGGTAGGACCAACCTAGTTTTAGTATCTAAGTAGAATAAGTAGCCTTAAGACGTAGGTTAATATTAGTAGTATTTTATCTCTCGGCCGCCACTACAACTCATTCATGAATTTGATTTCAGATGTTGGACGAAAACAATCAGCTTATCCAGACAATCTGTGAATACCAGAATAAAGGAAGGGCATCGAAGCTACACAGTAAGTTCAATTCTTTCTATCTCTTCCCTATGTAATCTTGAAAATATCTGTTTGTAATCCACAATTGTAATAATACCTGATGTCTTTTTTGAATGACATAGAAATTTAGACACACTGAATGAATATTGTTGGATCCAGTTTAATATTTAATCAAGATTTGTATCGTGTGTAGTAATAGATACACTGTGCTCTGTGGTACAAACTCATGTGTATCGTAAGGAACAATAAATAACTTATTTATTGTTCCTTTCGACACACATGAGTTTATCTTATTAAGATTTATTGTCTATTTCATTCCTGTTACTTTTCTGTTGTACTAGCATCAGATTACAATATCATTTGGCGCTGATGTTACGAAAACCAATAATGAAGGTACCGGTACACCTTACTAAGCTAATTCAGCTTTTATATTTGTTTTTTTTTTAATCATAATGTTTCCTTATTTATCAGATTATTTAAGAAATCTGTTGCCCTTCTTTCAAGTCCTAGTAAATACAAGTTTGATAATTTATTCTGTTTGTTGAAAAGTAATGATTTTTAACAACAGTACTTTCTTTATGTTTAGGTATCAGCAGGTTCTTCATCGCAACCTTGTGTACCTTGCTACAATCGCTGACTCAAACCAAGGAATGCAGCAACTTCTTCCTGTAAGAATAATATAAAAGCAATTATTACTTCCCAAGGATTCTAAATTAAATTGGCATCATAAAATGTAATCATTAAAAGGCACAGTTTACCTTGTATGAGTAAGAAATTGAAGTGCTTGAATTGTATACAAACTGCTATTTTAGTGACCATATGCACTAGGCCTACATTGCAAGTAAGTTCATAAGTGATGATGAAAGCTAAAATTTTGATGAAGAAAAATGTTCAACTAGTTATACATTAGACTTTTTCTTCAATTTGTGTTGGTAATTAGACTTTTTGTTGAATTTCTCTGACATTGGTTCAGGAAATGTGCATGACATCTGGTATTACTAGGTATGTAAGCATGTGTACAAGTCTGTCTTTTATAATCTCATAAACAACCTTTCTATTGTATTTTAGGTGTGAATACTATCACACAGTTATGAGATATCCTCTTCCTCTCCTTTGTTTTTCATTTCTTTATCTTCTTGTCCTTCTTCTGCCTCTTCATCTTATTCTTCTTTTTCTGTTCTTCCTCATAACTTTTTTTTTCTTTTTCATTTGTATTTGCTGTAGGCTCCAAATCAAGGCAATGTACCACCAACCCAGCAGTACCCAAATTCCATGCAAGAAGGAAGAGGAGGCAGTAACCCAAGCATGCCACCTGGTCCAGGACCAATGGGAATGAGTGGTGGACCTGGTGCTGGAGGTAATAATAGTAGTGGTGGTGGTAGTGGAGGTAGCAGTGGTGGTGGTGGAGGAGGAGGAGGGCCCCCTAGTAGCGGTGGACCTACACCCCCTGCAGGACGTACCCCTGTGAGTAGCCAGTCACCTGCTACCAGCAGTGCACCTCAGCAAGGTGCTACCCTGATGCAGACACCACCCCCTCAGCAGATGGCTAATGGACCCATGCAACCTCCACCAGTAACTTCAGCTAGTATGAACTCACCACAAATGCAAGGTAATCCTCAACTCCAGTTTGCTTGAGCTTGTTTATGATACCAATTCACCTTAGATACTGTCGAGCTTGAACTTTGCAAATGTTGAGAGTATTCCAGATTTATGAAGTTTCATGCTGCGATATAGTTGATTTTATACAACTCACTCCTAGATCCTAATCAAATGATTGGTCATGCGCGGTCATGTGTGATTCATTTAATGATCCTATTGCACGCTTTTTTCATGAAAAAGCGTGCAATATTTTCCAGTACTATCCAACGTTTTTCAGTGCCGCGCAGTAGTGCGCGTAGAGGTTAGAGCGCTCAATACTGCGTGTATACACATGGGCCTATTCTTGCGCAGCACTATGCGTAAATGGGTATAGATAGAGGTGCGCTTGCTATATCTATACTTATGTGTGCGCACTAAATTGAGACTTATTAAAACTTGAGATTTATTTGTCAGCCATAAACTGTCACGAAACAATCTTGAATTAATTATTTTTACGTCAAATAACAAGGATCTAGGAGTTTCGTTGTATAAAACAAATGATGCATGTTTTCATTTGTTCATTATACGATCTATCCGCCCTCGTTGATGCTGTGTGTATCTATCGCACTCAGCCTAACGGCTTCGTGCAATAGATACACACAGCCTCAACTCGAGTGCGGATAGATCGTATAATGAACTCATGCGCATGCATCATTTGTATAATAGCATCTCCTTAGTTTTGCCAAATTTGTAATAATAGTTTAGATTTTTGTTTGTATAAAGAATATATAGGAATGTAAATACAACGAATCACCTTTCCTTTCAACAGGCACCCAGATCAACCCTACTGATTTTTAGCATGATGTGTGTAATATAGCCCTGTTCTTTATCCTCACTCTGCTTAGGTGTACAATTTACAACTTTACTCATGTAATTGCTTGAAAATTGCAGGTTGTCATGTTTCAGAACCAAAGAGATTTAATTTCACCCCATCTGAGCCATTACCTGTAGGAATAAGTTTTAAAAGTTATCTTTTGGATGTCAGATTTCTAGGTTGTAGTTTTTAGGTCTAAAGTTACTTTAGGCTGTATATTGCATTGACCGTGTACTAGTATGCAAACCCTGTTGAATTGCTTCAAAGGAAATTTCATTTCCATATGATGATTCTATCCCTAGTGCCTAGCTCTCGCAATGATCATGTAGCCACGTCTCATCCAGTGGGCGGGAGTAGTAATCCTGTTGTCTCAAGTGAAAACTTCCTCTCTGCCAACAGCAGTGGAAGTACCAGTGGTGAGACTAGCAGTACTGCTGGTGGTAGTGGTGGTGGTAGCAATGTATCAACCACATCCTACAACAGTTCATCATCCAGTGGCTACCACACAATCAGCAACACAATGACCAGACACCAATCCCAAGGCAGGATGCAAAGTTGATGTTGTTACTTGGTTTTCTGTATTGTTGCTGCTGAGTAGCCCATTGTGTTTACCTTCAATATGGATTCAAAGCTACTAGTAGTTCAAAGTTGTTACCATTGTTGTGTATTGACTGATGCGCAATTAATCCCTTGGCATCCTCCCCTGACCTAAATTTTTCCTTTTAGCTCTATTTATTTTGTGTATTATTGAATCATACTCTTGATTAATTTAATGCCTGACTATATTCTCTGTAGATATAATTTTATTTTTGTTGCATTCTCTGATTATCATAAGAAGATACCTTTCATGATTTATCGGTATACATTGTAGATGTGCTTGTACATGTAAGCACTATTTTAGGAAAAAAGCATCCGGAATATAGAGTATTGGTAATGTCTTTATGACTTGTATTTATGAGCTTTTTCTTTATTTATTTTTTTGCTTTTGTTTTTATGACTTATTATTTTATGTATTGTATTTACTTTAAAATTATGTTTAAAATTATTTTTATATTTCCATTTTATGCGTTTTTATATCCAAGTCTTATTTTTTTGTAAGTTATTATTTAGTTTATGTTTCTTAATGTAATTCTTAATGTGGTTTAATATGGAAGTGCAGCTAAGTCATTTGCCTTTGACGGTCAGAGACAGCTATTTGCCTGCCCTTCTTTGTATCTTTTCTGTCTCTATTTGTATTTCATTCAACAACCTACTTTTCTTTGTTGCTCTTTCTAAATTTTGCTGACAACTATATTTTTACTGTTTCTATGTAATGTAAGCAGTTGCATTGTGACATTGAAATGATATCTGAATTGTAGTCTATAATATAGAATGACTATGGATGGTATAGTAACTCATATTGTACTGGGGTGAGATGGTGGGGGGGGGCTATTATATGTAAAACAAATTGTGGAGTTTTTGATATCGCTATTTTGAAAATATATAAATATTCATTTTGTAATTATGTGATTGTTAGTAGTGATTTTGAATGATCTTTTATGTTATTTATATATGATTATTATTATTACACTCAAATAAGCGGAGTTTTTTTTCATAAACAAGTCTAGCCTCGGCTGAACTACAGAAAATATCTCACTGAAACATTTAAACATTTAAAGCATTTTAATAAATTCATTGGTTAATTATGTATCAACATACACTAAATTAAATGTGATGGACACCTTCCCCAACCCATAATCCACATCCTACAAACCTTTTCTTTTCCTAGCAGAATGATGTAGTCTTAACTTCGTGACGTTTATGTTTTCACAGGAGGGATGATGCCCCCAGGTCCAGCAGCACCACCTCCACATCCCCAGGCTGAAAAACCCCCACAGCAGCAACAACAGACACAGCAGCAACAACAGACACAGCAACAGACACAACAGCAGCAACAACAACAACAGCAGCAACAGCAGCAACAAGTACCACAGTCCAACATGGGTCCACCTCAGACAATGGCACCACCATCCTCAAACCAGCAGCAGCAACAACAACAGCAGCAACAACAGCCACAGTCCAATATGGTACCACCACAACCACCACAACAACAGCCCATGGGACCACCAAATCAACAACAACAGCAGCCACATCCTAACCAGCAACCCAATATGGGCTACTCACAACAAGGTGATAACCTACATATCATTTTTGATTGTGGCATTCTTGTTGCAGTGTTTCATACAATTTTGTTCCTCATTAATATTGCATGTGCAATCACTTGCAATTCTTCAGTTGTAGTCCCCAAAGCAGTCAGTTTGAGGTGTTACAGTGTAGTTGTAGAGACTGACTAGTTGATGTACAGTGAATAGTTTATTGTCAAAGTGTTAAACAAAGGTCCTCCTCAGTTCAAACCAAAACCTTGATAATGGAGAGAGGTATGAAATCGCTGTCCAAGATATGAGTAAATCCAGCTGACATTAAGAATATTGGTAGTTCCTGATGCATCTTCAAATGTACCTGTTGTTGTACATAGTTCATTTTTATGCCTCTGCTACAAAGTAGCTGGAGGCATTATGTTTTCTTGTTGTCCGACCGTACGTCTGTACGTCCCGTTCTCGTGATGGCGTTATCTCAAGAACCGATTGATGGATAAGCGCCAGACTTGAATTTTTAAAATTGCTTCTGTTTTGGTTTGTAACATCTCTCTATGGTGGAGGCATCATTTTTGACTGCGTGCAGTCGAACATCCATCTAGTTTTATTCTCAATTAGTAAGGAATTCCATATTTTCTTTGACAGCTATTTTGAAATATGCAATAATCTACAAGGGAAACTATGTTACCCATAAACAAATAGTTTTTTATTCATTCATCTTTTTCTCTGAAGTACAATCAGAATATTTCATAACCTTTCAGGAACATATATACTTTGTTAATTCAAATTAAATCTGTTGTTTCAAAAGGAAACATGGGAGTGCCACCACAACCTAGTATGGGACCTCCACAGTCAGTGGTACCGCCCAACCAGTCTCAACACCCCAGCAACAAGGCACCATGGGTCCCCACAACCTTCCAACATGGGACCCCCACCACCGCAACAGGGTAACATGGGTCCACCTCCATCCATGGGACCACCAAGCCAGCAGCAGCAGACACCACCCCATCAGCAACAAGCGCCACAACATTCTACAATGCCACCACCACCCCAGCAACAACCTGGTGGACCTCAGGGACCGTCTCCACCACAGTACCCAGGCAACATGCCACCCCAACGCTACCCGACTCATCAGCAGCAGGGTATGATGGCTGGACCACAGGGACCAGGAGGAGGCCAAGGGGGGCAGATGATGATGGCAGGGGGGCAGCAACCAATGGGAGGCTACAGGCAACCATCACAAGGTAAGTGTGTTTCTCTGTCTATCCCTTTCCTTATTGTACAGAATTTCAGATCTATAATGTCGTTTATAGAAGTCTTTATGTACTGCATAAGGAGATTCTAGGCCTCTGATTGGTCAAAACTGCAGGCATGAAATTCACCACTGACTGCTTGGAAGGTATTGTTGTACTTGTGCATATAATGCAAGGGTGCAATGTTGCATGTAAAGTTAACAACCGAGACATTCACTGAGACACACACAATGCTCTTAGACCAGTAAATTTCCTAGACTTTACAAAAGGCATATTTTTGAGAATTGACATGGGGGATGCAGGATAAGATATATATATATATACAGCTTATTCTTTGGGCCATGCTTAAACCTATAGCTCCTAGGTGATCTTGAGACTGCACTAGATGCCCATCAACTTGGTCTTAGGGCTCAGTATAGTTTCAAGATTACCTTGGGCAATAGTTTTAACTGTGCCCCTCAAGTCAGTCAATATTTGTTTATTATTTTGTAATAGCAGTATCATCAGGGAACAGTTAGAACACACTAAATATGTTATAGTTCATGATTTTTCCTTTGGTTTACATGCATGCAGTTACTAAAAGTACACAGAGGTATATCTCTGGAATGGCATTGGTATTTTGAAGCATGCCACTTCTTTGAAGATTCTTTCAAATTTGCTAATTTTCCTTCTGATTTAGATCTTTAAAAAAAAGATATCGCAGAAAAAATACAAGAATTATTGCTTTTATTTCCAATTTTAAATTCAATTAAAACCTCCAAGTATGCATGACCATTCCCTTACAAATTCATATCAAAGAATGGAGGCTTAATCTAAAGTGAACAAATTTAAGCAATTTTCCTCATAATGTGAAAGACTGGAAGATCTTTTCTTTTTAATATAATTTGACTCAAACAATGATGTCCTTCAATGAGGAGCAGACAAATAGGAAGATACAGGGTTCATGATATTGATGTAATATTGTAACATTGACTTGTATGGAAGTGTTTGTTTAATTTGTGTATTGACTTTTTTCTCTCTCTCTCTTCTGTACTTCGGTCCGAGATACGATCTTGTTTTTAAAACTGCATGAATTGTTATTTATATCATGTGTATTGTTTGCCCTAATTGTCTTCCACATTTCTTCTTTGTGAACATTCTTTTCCAAATGCTACATTTTTGTATTCTTTTATTTATGACAACTTGTTCAAGTCTTCATTTTGGTTTTCAGAAATATTAGTGTATGGTACATTTGTGATGCATGTAAAAAGCTATTTGTTTTTAATCAATGTTAGATACAGTATATTTGGTACTGTTTGATCAGTAGTGTTCTATTTTTCTCTTTATTCTGTTTTTTTTTTGTAACCATCTGCATTCATTTTAACCATTTTATATTAAACATGAATTGTCTTTTAACGTTTATAGACAAATTGGACAGTGGTTCCATATCTGGGACTTTTTATATGTGCATGGTTGTTGGCACTTTGTGCCCCCCTAAAAAAAAGAAGATGTATAGGGTAATTGTTACAAAATTTGAAGCTTGGTCAAATGATTGGAAGCACTTAAGAATAATATGTACATTGTGAATGTCATGTCTTCACTTCATTTTTTAACCTTGCATTTTCTTTGACATTAATAGAAAAGAACTTCAGGAAATAAAGTTACCAGGAAACTTTCTAAAATGCTGTATTTGAGAGGAAGTGCATGAATCTTAGATCAAACTTAAAGTGACTCGTTAACATTGCCTCAGATTCTGAAACAAAATCCTGGATTTAGCTCATGCTGCAATCACAATTATAAACCTTAAAGTCCAAGTCCACTCCAAAAATAACTAATTTTCAATAGAAGCAGAAAAATCAGACAAACCAAGCAAAAAAAGTTTGAGCAAAATCGGATAACTAATAAGAAGGTTATGAATTTTTGAAAAAGTATGTAAAACTATGGAACAATGGAAATCACTACACAAATTGCCAATTTGGTTATCAGTTTGTGACGTCATGTCCTCACTATTTATCAATTGCTTTATATAGTTTAATCCCATTAATTTCCTTTTATCCCCAAAACTTGATTTCCCATGCCTTTGCCCAGGTTATATGATTTGTATCATATTGCGTGCATGACATTTCACAAAAATTTTCATGAACTTTGAAGAATTGATACTATTTTCTGAATATTGTATATTCATAATTATTGATTTTTATATAAATAGCCTATCAAAATTCACATTTGTCATGATTTAACTGGAAAAAAAACTCTATATTAGTGCATCCACACAACAACATATTACTTTCAATCTAACTTGGATGCTGGTGTGAAGAAATAAGATTCTTAGGGAGAAAATAGGAAATTTATATTATCAATATAAAGAAAATAATTAGTGGATAGTGAGGACATGACGTCACAGACTCATGAGTGAGTTGCCAATTTGTCTAGTGATTTTCAAAGTATTTCATGTCATTAAAATTCATAACTTTCTTATTAGTTATCCGATTTTGCTCAAACTTTTTTTGATTGGTTTGTCTGATTTTTCTGCTTCTACTGAAAGTAAGTTATTTTTGGAGTGGACTTGCCCTTTAAGGTCAGTCAGGAATCCCATGATTTTGACAAGCCGATCACCTGTCTGATTATCAAGATATTTATGATTGGAAATTGAAATTTCATTTTTCGTTTTCCTAACAGTTTTTATAACACTACAGTCTATTAAAGAAAATGAGTATGGTAAAAACAGTCACTCTAAGATTTTTTACTGTTTTGATGCACTTCATGATCATTTTGAAGCGCAATTTTTTTAGGGCTTCAATATTACACCATATCACAGACACTGATAACACGTATGGCCATGCATCTCAGATTTAACATTGTTAAACGATGCCTTTAAGAATACTTGTAATTAATGCTTAGAATACAAAAGTTAAAGTGTACAGAAGTTTATAGGTACATGTACCAGTACTATGATACCTTATTTCTAATTTAACTATTCTCATTTACATATTACTTCAGATAGAATTAGTAGTGTTTGTGTGTTTGGAAGCATGCAAAATCACAGCAAGCATCGTCGATAGTTTGAAGCACATAGAACTTCAGAAGGCATACCTATTTCCACTTTCTCCTTTCCTCTCCTTTTGTGCACCTTCAAATTAAATACATGTATGACTGTATGTCATTTCTAAGGAATGTCCCTCTGATTTAAATTTCTTTTTTGTTGATAGCTCTTTGGATTTTGTTTTTGAAGTGATATATATTTCAATGATATTGCAATAAAAAAAGAACTTTCAAAGCTCTAATGATATTACCAGAGCTAAAGCGCTCTCAGCTCTTATGTATATTTCGCTGCTCCCTCCAAAATTTCAAATGCAGTAATCTTCCATCTGCTTGCATGGGTTTGCACAAGTTGATTTTCAACAACAACAGCAACACATTAAAGATGGTGCAAACACAGTCAATGCATGTCACTGTAAGCTGGTCCAGCTGTCTTTCCTGCCTTTCTTTAATGTATGAAAGAAGAAGTTTATCATTCTGCAGGTTTGCCATTAAGTTATTGTTTTACATTTTGGACACCTGATCAATTTCCATGCAATTACCTTGCTTTGTGTTGTGATATACATGTATGCATTTAACCTATAATGCAACAAAGGATATTCAAATCATTTTGATATTGCTACTTTTGATTTCTGAAGAAAAGTTATGCAATGGAATTTGATGCCTCTATCTTTAAAAAGAAATGTGTCAAGGAACATGTGGCAGACTTGTGCATTGTAAATGAAGGTAGCATCGTTTATTTGCAAATCGATCAACATCTATGGACAGATGTGTACTTTTCAATAACAGACATATACCGGTAGTCAGTTTTATTTAACGTTTTCCTATCTATTGGAGAGAAATCATTTTGAGATTTACTACAAAAGCTTTATTGTTTTGGCATATACAGTGAATGTATCTTTGAATCAATTTCTGGGTCTACTTTAAATCAATTTTTTTTTAAATCCTTTTGAAGCTTTATGAATACTAGGAATTATTAAGTACCTGTATTTCTATTTTCTAAACATTATTGAGGGAAAGATTAAACCATTTTGATGAATATAAAACCTATCATCTTAGCAGAGTGTAAAATTTATTACTGATTAATGATATTTTTTTCATCTGTACTTCGATAGAAAATTAGCAAAACTGTAAAAAGAAAAAGTGTTTTTCATCTGATGCTAGGTGAAGAAAAAAATATGTATTTTCTAAATTGAACCAAACCAAAACAAATGACACATTTCAACATCTTTGCAAATGAATGTTGCTACCTCTAATGTTTTGATTGCAATAGTTAATCCACCATCAAGAAGACATTTTAATGTTTGTGATCTTCTGCAGGATCGTCAAAAACCAAAGATCGGAAAGGAGATACAAGGAGCACCAGCAGATTACAAAGTGACGAAAAATATCTCTTTTAAATCGTTCTCAAATAAAGAAGGGCTTTCAATGAAATGCCTTGATTGACTACAAATTTGGACAATTCCATGCAAGCTCAATCCCTAGATATATATGACCAAATCAAACAAGATGTGCAAAGTAGAATTTTCAAAAGAATCCTTCTATAAATTCTCATGATTTTCTCGACCATACATCCTAATCCATCTCCGTTTTCCTTGTCCCGTGTATTCCATGATCACACCCATAACATGACCGATTTAACCTTCTCTAGAATCGTTTGCATGGAATTCCCATGTTACCTATTCATTAACTGACATTCATGTAGATACATTGTAGTTCTATGTGCCTTTTTATGCTTGTTATGCCCATTCTAGCTTTAGTTTACATGTAGGGATTTAGGTAGCAAGTTTTATTTATTTACTTACCATCCATGTTTTGTGTTGACTACCTGTACACACCGGTATTGAAGATCAAAGTTAGGTTTGTACGTGTATGTTGCTCTGAGTAGCCATGTCATAAATGGATGCTTACTATTGTGAGGTTAAACATGGGTGGCTGAAATCAAGCATTTAAATGTAATTTTCAATAGATTAATATTATATATTTTGTTATTATTGACAAGGCAAGATACAAGAAAATTTGGAACTAGGAATGTGATGCTTTTTTTTCTCAGATATTTCCACTTGGCTCATTCATCCTTATTCATGCTGACACAACAAAGGACTAGTTTAATGCAATAATATGTCAAGATTTCCCAACTATTTTTCATCACTGGTTGCTTTGATTGTTCAAACTATTGACAAAATATGAAGTATAAGTGAGTAAACTTTGTATGTTATGCCTTATCCCAGGTTTCAGTGAAGAGCATTGTGATGGGAAAAGGTATACTTTTTGCTTCCGTCAACGCTACAAGGGACCTGCAAGCTTTTAATATATTGTTTGAATGTGTTTTTTCCACAGGTCAGCCAATGTACAACCAGATGCCTAACTACAACCAGCAGTATCCCTCCAATGGACCTCCAGGAGGGTACTCTCAGATGGCACATGGTCAGAGGCAACCCTACCCACAGCAGAACAACATGCCCCCACCCACCAGTCAGTATGGTAACCCACAGCAAGGAGGGTATGGTAATTACCCTGGACAGGGCCAAGGTCCACCTACACCCCACCAGGCTAGATATGGGTACAACCAGGGAGGACAACCTGGTCCTCCACCCCTCAGAGCCAGGCTGGTGCTGGTGGAGCAGGGTATGGAGGGTACAATCAAGGCCAGTATCCTGGAGGCTATCAGCAGTAGAGGACTTGGTAGAAGTGCATAGATTCGGGGCTCCAACTCCTCTCGCCATCCTTCTTTTGTGTCACACCTATCCAGAATGTTAAGGTGGATTGGAATCACAGGCAGTAAAACAAGTTGTGAAAGTGGACTGATGCACATCATGGATGGACAGGCCACTCATTGGGTCTCTTGGTTGATTATTTTGAAAATGGTGTACCTTTAACAGGACAGAGATAGATATCGAAGGATCCTTCCATTTTGTTGAATATATTGTAATGGTGTATTTTCAACGGATGGGGACAGTTCAAAAATGAACTTGGAATGATCCTTGATTTTGATAATGTCCACTCTAAAGGTACATGTAGCATCAGCTGCGTATGATTTTGTTTTAAGAAGACTCATCCATTGATCCTCTTTGCTGCATCTAGAGGATTGGATAGACTAGAAGAAAAGCTAATGAAGGATACACAAGGAACGCATCTGGAAGCTACCATTATTCATTTATGATTAGAGATGTTTCTTTAGTGAAAGTAAACAAACTATGCGCTCCTCTGCCCTGGATGTTTGTTTGATTTAGGAGGAGCTCATAATTAACATTGTCTTCACATGAACATCTTGGCACAACGTTAGACAGTTCCGTTGTTGACTCTGCGATATTTGGAATATTGGTCGTTACACAGAGTAGGAATTAATGATCACCTGGAAATCCAGTTCTTTACTAAAAAATGAAAGTTGTGATGTTAGAAATTAAATTCTAGGTGTACTTATAAGTGGTGGTGATGGTTTAATTTTTATTTAGGTTGCATTTTGGCTTTAATTGTGAGTTGTCTGTGGCTAAGTAGGTTAAAGGTAAAGACCAGTTTTGGAAACGCCCCTCTCTCAAAAAAATGAAATGGAAGCTCTCATTACCAATCATGTGAAAGAATATGTTTTGACTAAAACGTGATGATACAAATTTTGCCGGGAAAGTCGGGAAACCACCTACTAATTGATATATTTGGCAAATTATTATATCTATTGGGACCAAATAGTATCGCGCACTTGGTCGCGTAGTTCCATGTACATCTTTCTGTGTACAGTGCTTGTAACTTTACCAAGACTGGGCCAAATATCTTATCATTTTGATGATTCCAGAACCTTGCAGTACACACCAATACTTATATGCTAGATGATCAACCTTTTTCGATCGATTCCACGTTTCTTTCACAATGCAATCGCATGACCAGAACTGGTCTTTATCTTTAATGAGAACAAAGGTGCTTATTGTCACTTGTGAAATTTTCTCAATGCATTAAATTAATTTGGATAAATTACACAGGTATTTGCATGGATTACAAAATTATAAAAAGAAAAGAAATGAAAGATTATAAAAAGAACGAAAAAAAAAGAAAAAAAAATGAAGTTTGCTTAATCGGAACCTAAAGATCATTACATCGAGAGGACAGGTAATTATATATTTTTAAAGATAAATTTAGTGAAACATTTTAGCATTACGACATGATATGAGACGTTTTGTATTATGCATCTCTATTCATGTAATATCAGTTTGAAACTGAGGTTGAAACCTGGGGCCTGTCTTATAAAGAGTTGATATTAATTGCAACTTATTTGCGATTGATATCAACTGCAACTATGTACATAAGAGATAGGGGACTGCAAACTTGCGATTGATTGCAGGACTTGCGATTGATTTGGATCAATCGCAACTCTTTATAAGACGGGGCTCTGATTTGGTGTCAATTACAATGAGTGTGGATAAAAAAAAATCTGTAAATAAATGTGTACATAATGATGTAAATGGTCATGATCTTGGCAATGATTACAACGGTGCATGTATATAGTGAATTTGATGGTGAAAGCTGTAATTATGACACCTTCAGGGTTCCTTACTTAAAAGAAACTCTTGTAAAATATTCTTGTGTATGCTTGTCATGAAGAAGTAATGAAATGTATCGACTGTCTTTTTCTTTATCATTATCATCCAAAGAAAAATTGAATACATGCTTTTGTTTGATTTATACATTCCTTATTGATTATTACTTGTGTGCTTATAAGATTTGTTTGTTTGTACAGTAATCAGTATTCAATTCTCTGAGGCACATTTGGTTAAAATACCTTGAAAAGTTGACTTTGTTTGATTTAAAGGAAAGCATTTCAATCATTGGTAATTTTTCACATTGTTGTTATATTCTTAGGCTGTATTGAGTTACTTTGTCCCTTTATATTGTGTTGATTACAGAATAGATTATCCTGAAGTCCTGGGTACATGAAAGGTATCTAGATGTGACAAAAGTTCTTTCAATTTTATACACCCTTGCTTCTTGTATTAAAGCAATATATCAGAGAAATCAACTTGGATACGCAAATCCTACGATAGCCAACCACAGATATTATTTCAAGGTGTAAAGTTCAAAAGGAGGATGTAATAAAAGGAAATATCCCACATGCAAGACTTCAGAATCTATTGCACAAATTGTAAATGGAGGAATGCACCTATTGTTTTATCTGTTATATTCCAGAGTCCAGACATATATTGCACTTTGATTTAGTGTGTATTTTGTTTGTATGACTATGCTACCTGGCACTTTACTCGGCTTTTATAATTCACCGGTAAATTTCAGGTGCCAACATATTGTCTTTGTAAATGCCAAAAGAGTCTTGTCTTAATGTGAAACAAAGTTATATGAATATGTTAAATGATAATATGATTTTGTGAAGTGGCATTTCTGATGTCATGTAAGTATTGATATAAGTCTAAATAATTGTATTACACACTAATCTCTTGCATTTTTTTGGTTGAAATATTGGAGAATTCAAGCACATCCTAGTATGGTAAAAGGGAAGTCCATCCTGATGGTTACGGTAAGTTGGTTTTAATCGAAGCAGCAAAATGAGAGAAACAGGTCAATTAGTGTGATATTGTTTATGTCAAAATCTTTTCTATGGTTATGCCACAGGATTTAGTGACTGTAGTCTTTGGTGAGGAACATGTAATAAGAACTTTGATACAAATGTAGAGTTAAAAACATGGGAGTTTGAGGTGAGTTTATAGAGATTCTTAATCCAGTTTAAACACTTGGGTATGGTGTAATTGGTATCAAGTCAATGTTTAAGTATTGGAAATTGGAAATTGTACTGCTAGGAAAAAAGTGATGTTTGTCGTCTCCAATTATGCAAAGATGGTTTTGAGTCGTAACTTTTGTAAAATAATTGTCACATATTTTGATAAAAAACACACTGAATACTTGAAATGGTTAACGATGTGCCAAACGATTGTAGTAAAGAAGGTATAATAGTTGAGTAATGAGCATTATATTTATACAGAAATTTAAGTAGTAGCCATGACCCACATAATAACAAGAGTTGTCCATGAGAGCTGTGCGTTTTAAAGAATGTGGTATCCAGCAAATTTTTGTTAATGTTTGCTTGTTCAAACAACCTACCTATACAGTGATAGAGAGTTCAGAATCAATTTGAGCCAGTTTCTCTCTACATTACGTTATCAGAACTCAACAATATCTTCATTATGAAAAATGATATGGAATTGAACTAATATATTGCTCATGTACATTTTTTTTCGTAATACATTTGTATAGCTATCTGTCTCTACAAACTTTCCTCTATCTCTCTCTCTCTCTCTCTCTCTCTCTCTCGCTCACTCTTTACCTATTTTAGTGCTCCTTACTCTATACTTTTCTGTATTAGTGTTACTTACCAACAGGTTTGTTTTGTTATTTTGTACAATTTTCACTTTAGCTTCTCTTTAGCTATACATGTAATATGGTTGAAATGATGAAAACATATTTTGCTCTATTAAAAATGTAAGATATTTTTTCAGGCCAAGTTTCAGTAAAGTTCAGAATTTTCCAACTGCTGGAACTGTGTGCAATGACCAAAGAGATATATCTCCTCTGATTATGTAACAATGTTACTCTCTGTATCACAGCTCAGCAGCCATTATTTTGTTGTATGCCATAGAATTGTTAAATTCTAATACCACATAGATTTTTGTTTCTACAGTTTAGAAAGCAGGATTTAGCGCTAGATTTAGAAACATGAGCAAGACGCAGTTAGCATGTGTAGAAATATTCATGTCTTACAGTCTATTGAAGACAACTTTTTTTTTCAGTGTATATTGCAGCACCTTATTTGTATTAAGTAAAAGCAACTCATAGCACAAGTATTCCGATTTATTTTTGTTTAGAATTGGGTTTATCCATAAGATAGTATATGCCATAATGAAACTGCTTTTTTAAAGTCATTTTTAAGGTTCTACTTAAGTGGATTCCAGAGAAGTGTGAAAAGTTCATGGCCATGTAATTTTTTCAATTTCATTATTGTACTCCTTTATTGTAGAGAGCTATTAAAGCTCCTCTGTAGTTTCAAAACATCTGCAAAAGACTCAAGGAATTCTCTTTACTATTTATTATGTAAAAATTCAGAAAAATCAAAATTTCTTGCAGTTGTTCATTATCCTAAAAAGATTATGGCCCGTATTGTACTAAAATATAAAACTGACGCAGGGTTTATATTTTTGTTCAAAATCAGGTTCAACAAAGGAACTTAGTCTTAGTCTGAGGTCTTGGTTTCCATTTGTTAAACGCGATCTTAGACCTCTGGTCTGGTTTAACTACGGACAAAGGATTTTTTTCCTGTCCCTTTTTATTTGTTTATGTCCAACAAAAAACAATCCTAGCCAATTAGAGGAAAAGAAGCACATTTTTAGATGACTTCATCACTATTTGAGTGTAAGAAGGGTAGATTATGTAGAGATCAGTGACCAATGCCTGTTGTATTGTATGATAAAGCACTGTGTAAATACATGTAATGTGAAAGAACACAATAAAATGCAGAGACTATGAAAATGAGTGTCTTGTCTCATATGTGAGAAGTACGAGTCAGATGGATAGAGTAAGCATGGCAAGATAATACAATGGATGTGCAGTTATGTGTGGTTACTACAGTCTTATATGAAATCGTTGTACTATGTACTATTCATTTGAACAAAGAAAAGACATCTATTCAGTATTCACCAAATTTTAACATTTTTTCAGTACATGTAGTAATAGAGAAGGAATTATCTTGGATTTGTTCAAAACTTTCATATCGGTAAATTATGTATAAATTCGAATAAAAGCTTGTGGCTATTATAGATACTAGCAGAATAGCACCCTCACCTCCTCATAGTGTTGTTTCCCCCCTATCAAAGAGCAGATGTGCTTCCAGCATTTTGAATACTGGGGTCCTGTGCAAGGTTTGATTTGGTTTCTACATGTATATGTGAATTACTAATGGTGGTTAACAGATCTGGCATTGGGAGAGGGAGGAGGCACACCAGCCAATACCCCTAAACTTTCTTCAGAGTGCTGTACCAGAAAGGTGCAAGCCTCTGATATTCAAGATCACAGGAAGCTTAATTACAACTGCATAGGCCAAATCACCACATTGACTAAACTATCAAAATCAAAGAAATAGTCGGATTTCCATATTCTGGCACATTCTTTGTCATGTTTTTTTTTATTACAAAAATGGAGAAAACTTGAGTAGAACATAGTTCTTGGTATGATTAAAAATTACCCTCCAGCGCAAATGAACTCCAATACAAAATAACAGCCAGTCATATTGAACCCTGATGCACACAAGGAATTATTTACTCCTGCCAGCTACGCCAACCAATTGTTTAATTCAATAGAATTCAGGCCACAGTAAGCAATGAGTAACCACTGAGATGTCACACAAATGTTCTGTATGCTTTCATTTTTGAGTAGACCGTTAGGCGACTTTTCCATTGAAAGTCGATTTTCAGACAAAATAATGCAAAACCTTGCGCTAGGGTATCACACACTGCTTCAAAGGGTTTGCATGTGTGGCTAGAGATAGTGCCTGGAAATGTTTGGGGCATCTATTGGCCTGAATGTCCTTCAATTGCAAAATAACGCCTCGTGTGCACCAGTCCTAAGCCATACATGCATCTCTGATTACACCAGCATTATATCCATACAGTCCTCAAGACTGTATGAATCAAACTTGGTGAAATTAAGTATGTGATGATGCAAGTTATTATTCACTTTATATTATACTTCACTTAATTTTTTTGGGGTATTAATGAGAATATATATGTTTTGCTCTTCTATTATAGGAGACTCTTTCAACTGACCAAATATAAGTGTATCATCCTTTTACCCTTCACACTCACCAAATCTAAGTAATACACTTCATACACAAACATGCCCTTTCTTGCAGGGGAACAAATAAAAGATCAACAAAGATATAGATACCTCAACCAAGATACATGTAGAAAATATTAAAGTGTGCCAAAAGTTAATATTCTTTCTGACATGTTCATAGATTTAAAGGCAGCTTCACATTGATCAAATTTGAAGTACTTGCTATGCTCGACACTTTTCTATATCATGGTTTTCTTCAACCTTCAATGGTTAACTAACATATTCAAATGTTATGCATACTTTAAAAAAAAAAGGTTGTTCTTGACAACCTGAAAGCTTGCCAGAGGCTTGCCTGACATAGCAACAAGTAATGTATGCGGAATGGATTCCCAGTATTGTAATGCGTTCATTAATAACAGGTTAATGAATAACTTGTCACTAGGTCCCTAGGAAAGAAGCATCCATAAGTTTGAATAATATATTAGTAAACCGTCTAATGATTAAACAACTCTTTGGTAACAATAAACAGGAAAATGGCAATAAATACAAATCATAAACTGATGTTTGCATAAACTGATGTGTGCAAGTAAGAAAAATTTGGTTATTATAATTTGCCAAAACCTACTGAACTATGCATTCCCATTATTTGTCTCTTAGATTGTGATATTCAATTCGTTAATATTATTTATACAACTCACTCCCAGATCCTAATCAAATGATTGGTCATGCGCGGTCACGTGTGATTCATTTACTGAGCCTATTGCACGCTTTTTCATGAAAAAGCGTGCAATATTTTCCAGTACTATCCAACGATTTTTCAGTGCCGCGCAGTAGTGCGCGTAGAGGTTAGAGCGCTTAATACTGCGTGTACACATGGGCCTATTCTTGCGCAGCACTATGCGTAAATGGGTTTAGATAGAGGTGCGCTTGCTATATCTATACTTATGTGTGCGCACTAAATTGAGACTTATTAAAACTTGAGATTTATTTGTCAGCCATAAACTGTCACGAAACAATCTTGAATTAATTATTTTTACATCAAATAACAAGGATCTAGGAGTTTCGTTGTATAAAACAAATGATGCATGTTTTCATTCGTTCATTATACGATCTATCCGCCCTCGTTGATGCTGTGTGTATCCATCGCACTCAGCCTAACGGCTTCGTGCAATAGATACACACAGCCTCAACTCGAGTGCGGATAAATCGTATAATGAACTCATGCGCATGCATCATTTGTATACTAGGGTATATAATATAGTGTACTGTCCAACGTTATTCAACATTCATAAATGACATAGGCTAAATCAATTTAAAGTTTACCTACGAGGAAAATCTTCAAAACCCACAAATTGCAATCACAAATTTTCCAAACAATGTGGCTTGAAACTTATTAATGCACATATTAAATCCTGCATTTTTGAATAGACACATGCACAAGCATGAATGATGACTCTTGTAGAAAATTGAAATGTGAACTCAAACCATGGCAAGCTGCTTTGGATAACAAGTACAATATGTTGTGATTCATAGAAGATGATCTTTACAAGACAGTACATTGAATCAAATCAACAAGGTGAAACATATAGATAAGCATTCTTCATCTACATGGATATGGCCACACAGAAGTGGTAATTGAACCCATTGACTCCTGAATTCTGTCATCCCCATAGGCTTAATACAGGATCTACCTGGTTCTTGTAGGCAGTGGTTTAAAGGTCATCTATAGTCTGTGAAATAGCAATCACTCTCATACAAGAGATCATTACCGAATGCCCTAACTCTTTTCTTTTCCTTTTTTTTTACAGCATAGAACAAAGCTTGTGTTGCTCAAACGTTTTTTTTTTAAATCTTTTAACATGCAGAACTACATATATCAGAATTCTGTCAGTAATCATACGTGCACACAAGTTACATACCTTGTAAGTAAAAGAATCTGGACAGACAGATTACAGAGTGACATACACACCAATAGCTTCCCTATTATTTATTATCATGTTATTATACACCATTATAAATGTCTACCATGCATGAATCATCGGTCTTACAGCTCCAGTCCTTAAAAGTTAATTATTCAAAGCTAGACACGATATTGAATATTTAAAGGATGAAAAGTAAAGGAGCAGAGCCCAAGTCATGGGGTTTGGTGGTAATTTTCAATGCGTCTCTGAAAAGTGATGCCCAAAGGTTTGTGAAAATTTGTATAATAACAAATCTTCAAACTTCCAAATCGATTGACAAAGGTTAAACTATTTGTTATTTTTAATTTTGGACAAAAATCTTACTTTGAAGGAAAGTGAAACCCCTGGACCCCCCATGACACCCCTAACCCTTAATAAACATGAACTTTTAATTAGGATAGGCCATGGAAATAAGCCTGAAAAGGCATCTGAGACCTGGTATGGTTGTCTGTTTACATGTGGATATGCTTCTTACTTCACAAACAACTTTCCCGTTAATGTTTTAAGAGAAAGGAGATTTTTAGTACACACATTTATAATCAAGATCATCAAACTGATGAAAATGATGGTTAAATGATAATAAAAGCCTACAAAAAATACATATAAATGTACACAATTACACATAGCAAACTGTGAGGCATCTTTATGCTACGTGGTGGATGACTAGCCTAAAGATGTCGTTCATAATCACAAGGGACCCATTTCTGTCAGCTAATGAAAAAGTCTGGAAGAAGCTATGTGGAGGATCATCATCCGTCTACAGAAGAAGAAAACAACAAGATAACAAACATGGTTTATATCTTATGAATTTCAATAGAAGTATCATGGAAACATGATTTCAATTCTAAACAGGGAGAAACTTTGAGAAATGCATGTGTATTGAAGTATTCACCTCTTTCATTCCACATAAAAACCTTTCTGTGATGTACATGTATTTTAGAGACTTGAAAGAGATAGAACTTCCATTTGTAAAGAGAATTTTACACAAAATTATTAAATATAACATGTATTTATTCATTCATTAGTTAAATTTCTGATTCCTTCATCCATCAATCCATTCGTCTCTCCAATATATATTTTGCTTTGCTATGTTTGCTTAGAAATAATACATGGTTCTATATAGTACATGTTTGAATTCAAGATACTATTGACAAGTGTAAATATGTCATGTTTGCATTCAAATAATGGAAGTGATTCTCACCTTTAGCTGTCCAAGTACAGCAATAAGAAGCTTGTTGTCGATTGTAATTTGGCAATCTACTGTTGTTATGACATGAGCCACTGTTTTGAACGGCAAAGACTGCAAAAGAAAAAGGTCATGAAAAAGAGAAATTCTTTAAAAAATTATATTTATGAAATAGCTTATACAAGAACCTCTCCGTTTAACCCTAAAAAGGCAAGGTTATTTTGGTGCTCTGACCTCTCCCTTGGAATCCTTTGGAATGTACAATGAATCTCACATGTAACATCATTTAGCCCATGATTCTTTCTTCTTTGCTAACATCTATATAGATTGCAAGCTTTTCTAGTGAAGATTCCTACTTACCACAAGTTTTGTACAAATTGCTTCTGGCCCTAGAAATTCTTGTCCTTCAAATGACAGCTTGCTCTCGTTCGTCTGTAATACAATCAAGTACATCACAATATGTCACAACATGAAGAGAGGGGAAAAAAAACTTGCCATGAAATGTTATTATCATGAAAATGTATTCCCATCCATATTTTTCATTTCCAGAAATTGAAGGTTACTGGTATTCAACTTCCATGAAAGCTTGTTGCACGTGCCAGGTATGTGTATGTAAAATTTAGCTGAGAATGTAAAATCTAAATTTACAACTTAAATCCAAATGTTTGCATTGACATGTACATAATGAAATGTCTTGTCCCTGTGTTTGCAGAATTAATCTATTAAATTTTCGGAACACATTGAACATAAAATAAAACTTGGGCAAGGGTATTACCAGTCAGTCCGATGAGATCAACAACAGGCCAAACAAACCTATTACACCAAATGGACAAGAATCAGCTGGCTTGAAGTCAGCGTGGAGTTGCTTTGGCTTTTGGCGGTGTGACCGAGGTATATATGGAAATCATTGAATTAATTTTTCAGGCTATTGTAAGGTATGCTTAACTTTAGTTTTTCTACATTGTACGTGAACCAAAAAATTGAATTTTCCTTTCCCATCTTCATGACAATACGTAATTTATTTCTGTATATATATCAGAATTTATTAGTGGCCATTTAACAATGGATATGCATACAGGGCTATTGTTACAGCACTATTCTGTGCAAGCAATGTGTTCCATACCATATCAATCTTTTATCCATTCACTTTATCCAAAATGAAGAGGGAACCATTTAGGATATTTACGTCTGAAGACCAACGTTTAAATTCTCAGTTTTGAACCACGATCCACCTGAGCCAGTTTGTAGGCGAAGACAGAGAGCTGACCAAGAGAACGTACCACTAGACCAACTCACATCTCCCTTTGAGTGTATGTGTGCGTGTGTGTGTAATTTGATTTTTTTTTTTTAATCAAACGTGTCTCCATCGGATATGAATATTTAGGTCTGTAGGTCTGTGTACGGACCTTTAACATCACCATCCTAAAGGCGCGACTCAGTTTTAAACCGGGGTCCGCCTGAGTCAGTTTACCTTTACCTTTACCCAAGATTCTGAAAGAATACTGCACTGTGTTCTTAGCAGTCAGGTTTCCAGTTCCAGTTCGTGTATTCATCCTTCTCATAGTTAAGTGTCTTGGCAAGTAATCCCAGTAATCTGGCTCAGTTGTTGGTTTCTGTGTCCGTTATTCTAGTTTGTAGGCAAAAACAGAGCTGACCCAGTGAACGTACCACTGGACCAACTCTAAATTGCAATTCATGATACTTTGTGCTGCGAGCATTTATAGTAAATAAGGGGCGACACGGTACGACCTCAGGAGGTTACCTTGCATTTTGGGCAGATATAAACGGGGTATGATTGGGGGTTGTGTGTCTGGACACTTAACTAAAATTAAGCATTCTTTTGCCTTTGGATTTAATGAAAAATATACATCAAATAATGAAATAGCTCTAACCATCATGAATATTTTTCCTGCATAAATATTGTCCAACATAAGTAATATTTGAAGATTTATGAATTATTGCTTGTAAACTTCTACAAATCGCCGATTTAAATCAACTGTATGGATACACAACCCGTCTGGACACATATTGTCTGGGTATTAATAACTGTTACTGTTAGATCTATCTAAATATGTACTGTTAGTTTGAACTAAATTTGTCCTTGAGTTTGACTCTTCAAATGTGTGTGTGTATGTGTGTGTGTAATTCATCATAATTGTTTTTTTACAGACGAGTACTGTAAATCAATCAGATATTTACATCTGGGGAACGACCTTTAAATGGATGACGTCATCTTCCTTCATGCGCAGTAACAGTTTAAAATACGGCTGCAAGAATTTCAACACGGAGCTCAATTTCGGCGATGAAAATCCGGAAAAAAGGCCCTTAAACGCATCATACAGTCAATCTGGTAAGTGGAACCGATGAAGTTTAGCCTAGGCCTAATTTACAATAATAAATGCATCGGATATGCATCGGGTAAAATGTAGTATTTGGGGCATAAGCTTGATGCTCGGACGCAAGCAGTAGTTTGCAATGCAGTCGCTATGGTCGGCTTCTGTCTAGATATAGAGAGGAGCCGACCCTACCCAAATCAGAGGCTAACGAACGAAAGACACAGAAATCTTCGGTCTAGTGTTGGTAGTAGGCCCTACACATATACAACTACAACTACAAGGATAGGCAGGTTTACAGTGACATCAAATATGATGTAGTGGAACGTTTAACGTGGAGGTCAAATACGAAACTGAGACTAGTGAGAGATTGTGAAAAAGTGAGGGGTTGGTCCAGTCGGAAAGAGAGGTGTGAGAGCTGGAGCCAAGCAACGATAGCTTTATGACGTGAAGCATTCACCCTTCGTTTTCGTGTTAGAATAATTAATGGCTCTCCCAGGGCCCAGCGTCTTGGCCAGTGCGCTATAAAGCTGTTGTCTCTGAGCGTAGTGTAGACAGGGCACTCACCCACCACGTGAATGATCGTCTCAGGAGGAGTTTCTCCACAGGTGCAGCATGCAGCATGCAGGAGGATTTCTCTGGGTTGATGGTGTGTATACGTGAGTTGGTGGGGTATTAGACAGAAATAACCGTCTGGTATGGGTCATTCTAGTTTAATAAAACTGACATTTGTTGACATTCCCCATACACAGACGGTAACCAATACGGCTCGCAACGGGGGGAGAGATTGAGCCGATTGTGCAGCACTTGTTACCCGAAACTTTCTCCCACGATTTTCCTTATTTAGATCTAATTTTCTGATTTATAAATCAGATAGAAATCAAATTTGTATTTTTTTCTCCTATGTACAGTTGTATAAGTTTTATTACCTATTTCTAAATGCGAAATTTACGGACTTACGTATATGAATTATCCAATTGTTTATCTCAGAACCATGAAACGGCATTCGAACTGGTAATCTATGACATGACCCGCCGATATATTTCCGGGTCAACCGACCAAAACAAGCCCAATGGCCAATCAGAGCACGTGTTTGATATTGGACTTATGAATATTCAAACATCACCGGCTCAAGCCGGGCTGACTCATACGTAGCTATTGGACGTTCGAAAAGAAAAAATGAATATTCATCAACTCAAACCAAGATGGCTGACAACAAATCATGTTGACTACAAGACTTTCTCGGATTAATCATTAATTTAGGATCTAAATGAGCAAGCTATCGTAAGTCAAGTATATATTTCCGGGTTATTTATTATTTGTTATAATACTCAGTGTAATATTGCAGCCAAAATGAATATGTGAAGACGTAAAAAGTGAAAAACTCGTTGCATATCTCATTCATCGCGGTCCGGCCGAACCGAACCATTCGTTCCTTACACTACCCCATACGCCGTACTTCAGTCTATGTATAGAGGCGGTCAGAGGAGCCAGATGCAATCTCAGCGGAACAACCGTCGATATCAGAGACTGAAGCTTTCGGTCTAGTGGGGTATCAGTTATGACAGTAGCTGCGCCTTGATGGGAACTCAGGTAATTCAATGTATTCAAATTAGTATTAGCCTAGTCTACTATTAGAATGTACCGTCCACAACAGTCATGCCATTCAATTCAAGAGACTGCTTAACTTAAGTCAAAACAAGTCTGTCTGTTCTACTACTGAATACTGCCTAGTAGTAGGCCTTCTGGTTCTAACTTCTATTAATCACTAAAATACTTACGTACAAACCTCCTAGCTGCGTTCTGTCGGTATCAAAAAGGTTGTAGTAATGAGTTACAAAGTGCTTCGCGACCTCCATGATGGAAACTTCATACAATTACAAGTTCAATAATAATTTCTTAATAGACTCTTTCCCCACGTCGGTTTCTCGATGAAAAGATCAACAGCTTAGTCACAGCTTCAAAAAGATATTCGCATTTTCGAAAGTACTCGTTACGTTGAATCTTGATCGTACTCTCGGCATGCGGGGCTAGCTAGCGTAGACCAGATTAGTCTGGTCGTATCTCGTGTACGTTCCGCCGTTTTAAAAAAATCACCTTTGAGTACGAGTGCGCGCGCTCACCCGGACCCCGACGCATTTTTTATGATCATTCCGGTTGTTCTCTGCGCGAAAACAAAAACTGCGTGTGCAATTTGAGCGGGCGCGTACGTCGATCTACCACTGATCTGTACAGTGTAGTCTAATCCAGGCAGTGCACTAACGATAACATGAGCGAAGAATTGTCACGAAACTAAGCACGCGCGCAATTGTGGCCACAGTACAGTATTTCATTTCATTTATTTTATTTTTCCACATTCCAGTTAAAAACAAGCAAACATGCAAATACAATTTGTATACAAAATAATGTTCATAATAAAATATAAAGGAATAAATACATGTACATAATAAGAAAAACAAGTAAGTGACAAAGGGGGGAAATAAGATGATGAACCAGTATGCGGAGGGGGGGGGGGAGCAAAGTTGCTTGTCAGGGTTAATCCTTAATCCCCAAAATAATAATATTTCATTAAAAGCATAGTAAAAAAAAGGGGATGCGGGTCATTGGAATATTAGATATTACCATTATTGTTACCCTATGGCAGACGGCTTTGTCAAAAGCTTGCATATTCCCTGGGATTTATGGTGGTTTTTATTAGTTGGAAATGAAAGAGTAAAAAATGTTTTCAAACTCTTCATCCTTGCTAGTATATGGCCTTTTATTTTCCTCTGAAAGTTGTGTTTTTTAAAAAGAATCATAACAACAATTATAGATAATTACAACGGCATGAACCTTACTTTTATCCATAAAAATATACTTTTTTTTACCAAGAAGGTGCACCATGGTATCACAATTTTTTACAAACACGTCAACATAATTACCTGGACATCTGATCACCATGGCCATTGTCAATCACATATTAATGATACATGTAAAATAAATATGAAAGCAATTCTCGTCAATCGACTGTATCCTGAATGTGATTTATAATTTATTTAGAGTCATATTTGCATCTACATGTCAAGTGGGAGCTCAATTGGAGGAAATAATGAGGGACTGGGAGAGGAGGACAGCGATAAGTTATTGACATCGAGAAATGATCGACTCGCGAGATAGCCTTGGATATTAGTTAAGGAATTGATCCTTTATAGAAAGTTGTCTCGAGAGGAAGTAGAGAAATTTTTGTCTCAGAATTTAAAAAAAAAATAGAGATTGGTCTAAGTATGAGATAAATCGGAAATATAATGAATGAGAAAGTTATTAACTTTTGAAAAATTGAGATCAATACATGCAATATCAAATGGGAAATTTGCATGTGCACAAAATTACTCGAAGTGTCGATTTTTTGTTGTTGGATTTTTAGATATAAATGGAAACGATATTTATTCACGGGAGGGACATATTAACAAGAAATGTTATCGCCCGTAACACATTAAGAACATAATGGCAATGCCATCATAAGTTAGAAAATGGAATTCTTTTATTTTGTGTAGACATTGCAACTTTTAGAGTTCTCTTTGTAGGGCCTATACGCATTACACATCAGGACCAAATTGACAAGGAGAAAGTTATTGATCTGGAACGTCAATTTTCATGACTTTCTTCTTTGTTCGTTTTCTATAATCTACCCAACCCCAGATTTGTCTGCTTCCACTACTATATAAGACCAACTTTTTACGAAGGGGTGCCAATTAGTGCGCGTGAAAGAGAGATAAAGACAGAGGAGATACAAATGCAATGTCAAGAAAGAGACTAGAGAAGAAAAAAAGGGAAAAGGTGAACTTAAGGGAACATTTTGCAAAAACACATATAGAGAAAGAAATGAAGAAAGACAGCAGAAAGAAAACAAAACAGATAGGGAAATAAAGACATGCACATTAAAGCTTTGTGCTTAGAGGCGGCGCTCCCGGGTTGGGTTGGGGGAGGGGAGGAGGAGGGGGCACAGTGCCCCAACACTTTTTTCAAGTACCCCAAAAGTGCCCTTTGAAAAATGCCCCTTTACTTTGACAAGTGCCCTTTTCCTTTGTAAGAAGTGCCTCTTCCCCTTCTCATAAACGCCCATTTTCATCTCTGATAAATGCCCCTAATAAAATTTAATGGGCGTCCCTTTTCCTTTGATAAGTGCCCCTTTTCCTTTGCCATAAATGTCCCTTTTCCATTCCATCCATGGCATTTGAGGCCGCCATCCCAGTCAAGCGTCGCTTAATATGATGTCGGTCTCCTGCACTTTTCCGCAGATAGTTAGGATAATACTTTAAATTAATAATATTATTTTATTGAAATATTAAGTTCGTTATTATTTTGTATAATATATATAAATCACATTATGACATGAAGTTATTATTGTTTGCATATTAAAAATGCAGAAATAAAATAAAATAAAATAAAATCTTTACGGATGGGGTCCAGGGGCCCGTCTCAAAACAGTCTTGTTCTGATATGGCGCTGTAAACTGTCGCAATTTTTTTTTTAAATAGAGAAATGTGAAGTGTATTACACTTAACGTCATCATACAAAAAAAAACCGCCGAGGTTTTACCGCACAATATCTGAGCACTGTTTATATTAATGTTTACTGTTTATGATTTGTACATCAAAAAGTATTAATTAATGGAGATGACATTGATAACGAAAATATGATTATTAGCTTATTGTTTGCTCAATTTACAATTTATAAGGCGTATGTTTTGAGTAAACTGAAACCCAAACAATTTAATTCAGTTATTATGTTTCTAGAATTTGAAAGATATCTGAAAGATAAATTGAAATACCCCTTAAAAAGAAAACAACTTAAACTCTCAGAGGAAAAGTTTGCTAGATTAACAAAATTCTGAATAAATTTATTGTTATCAGAGTACGGAACCATTTGAAAACATGTATTATCGTAAATATTTTCGTGAATTTGTTCAATCATGCACTCTAAAAGATATTGGGCAAAAAATTGCCCAATTTTTACCCAACATGAGGGTGATTATGTGTCCAACCAACTGTTTGGTAAATTAAAGATTTTGCATGATTTATCCAGTGTTGGATAAAAAGAAAATACCCAACTTTTAACCGACAAAAAATTACCCAATTCTCACCATAATGTGTAGCATATTAGACACTAGTTGGGCAAATAAGTTGGATAAAGTATTATATATATATTATATATAAAAGGACATTAGTACCGCGGCTGGACTCGAACCTTGTGATCCACAGTCCTGTGACATATCCACTCGACCGCGACACCTCTAATATAAGAACAGAACCATATTGTTGCATAATTGTTGCCCGACTTACGTTTGCCCAGTAACATCTGCCCAACTAATTTTGAACATTTAATTGGGTAACTATACACAGTGGCGGATCAGGGGGGGCCCGGGGGGCCCGGTCCCCCTCCCCTAGAAAAAAAAACAGGCAAAAACACCCTTTTTTTGAGAAAAAAAAGAAGTTGGGCCCCCTGGCGCCCAAGGGGTGGCGGTGGAAAAAATCACCCTTCCCGTAGGGAAAAAAATTTCGGGTGCCAAAAAAAATTGTGCTCACTACCCTGACGCCCAAGGGGTGGTGGTGGAAAAAATTACCCTTCCGGAGGAAAAAATTTTCGGGTGCCAAAATTTTTTTTTGCTCACTACCCCACTGAGCGAAAAATCGACCGGCACGATTTTCAAATTTTCGCACGAAGTGGGCCCCTTTTTAGGCCCCCTCCCTTGCCGCCGGCTGGATCCGCCCCTGACTATACATGTAGTAAATGATTGGGAGAAAATAACCCCAATGTTGGAAAAACATGGCCCAACTTTAATTTGCCCGATAACATTACCCTATTATTGCATCGGTAACTACATGGTTGGTAGAAAATAACCCAATTATTGGACAACATTTGCCCAACATCGATTTGCCAAGTAACACCTACCCAACCTATTTTTTTTACCTTTCATTAGATAACTTCATGTAGTAAATGGTTGGGAGAAAATAACCCAATTATTGGACAAAATTTGCGGTTTCGGGAAAAAAAAAGGGTTACGCCTGCCCATGTTTTGGAACATCGAGAAAATATTACTCTTTTTCGCATAAGTTCTTGCCCCGAAAAAAGAATAATACCCTTTCCTTTTGTTTGGAAACTTCTAACTGTCATGTTTTCACAAATTCAATGTGAAGTGATTTCGGGGGTCACTCAACTTATACCTTCCGTATAAATTCCTCGATCAAGAAATAAACAACAAAGTTCTTGCCCCCCCCCCCCAAAAAAAAGAATAATACCTTTTCCTTTTGTTTGGAAACTTCTAACTGTCATGTTTTCACAAATTCAATGTGAAGTGATTTCGGAGGTCACTCAACTTATACCTTTCGTATAAATTCCTCGATCAAGAAATAAACAACCGAATCAACTCGTACAATCATACCCAGGACAACAATTATTTCATGTCCCAGCCTCAAACTCTGACCCACTGTTCTCAAGGTGTTCTTGAAATATTCAAAATTTCGAGAGAAGGTAGTTTTGCATACGTAATGTTTGAGAAAAATAGAAAAGGATAACACATACACTACTTTCATCGATTTACTCTTGACAATTCCGAACTTTATCGAGAAAATAGTGAATTATCAGTGGATTTTTTTTTTCCGTTAGGGTCTCATTTGGAAACTGAATTCATTTTTTTTAAATACAAATTCAGTGAAATACATTTTAACATATTTTTCGAACCTATTTTCTTTTGGACTTAAACTCGTTAATGACTTTACTTTATATAATGATGTATTAAATTCAAATTTGCTTTTCTCTCTCTCTCTCTCTCTCTCTTCCTCTATCTAATACTCTCTCTTTCTTCATCGTTTCTCCCTATTCTATATTCTCTATCTCTCTCCCATTTGCCCTTTTCTTTCTGAATTATCAGTGGATTTTTTTTTTCCGTTAGGGTCTCATTTGCAAACTGAATTTTGTTGTTTAAATACAAATTCAGTGAAATACATTTTAACATGTTTTTCGAATCTATTTTCTTTTGGACTTAAACTCGTTAATGACTTTACTTTATATAATGTATTAAATTCAATTTTTTTCCCTCTCTCTCTCTCTCTCTCTCTCTCTCTTTCTCTGTCTCTCTCTATCTCTCCCTCCCTCTCTCTCCCCTTGTTTTGCATCTCTTTGTTTAATTTGTAACATAGTGGCCGTTTTTGTAAGCAGAATGTAAGTACAATTGTATGTCAAATTGTAAATCAAATTGTATTTTATTCTACATTTCAACGTACGATGTTTGTGCATTTCAGCTCTTGAGCTATACGATAATAATGGTAACGTACCTTTTCACTTCAATTCACTTCAGTCCGATATTGTAAGAGTAGGCTATGGTGTGATTATGTATACATTTACAAATTTACGCTATGTGATATCAGTTCTGAATAAGGTGCAGATACATTTTCCTTTACAATATGATTGTTATTAAAGACAGTGAGGTAGTATAATAGTGCCAGGTACCAGGGCGAATCAGAGGAATTTTTGTATTCGAAATATTAACATAAACATAAAATGGATTGAGTCTTTGAGTTAAACCACATTATACAGAACTTTTTTTTTTAAAGACGTTTTCTTAACCCAATTCAATTCAATTCAAATGTATTAATCATGCACAAAATAACATGGCATAACAATCACTTTTCGGCTAAACTCTTGAAACCCATAAACTATCTCAGGAGCACAAAGACATAGGTGCAATTAGGGCAGAGGGGGCAAATAATTATTATCTCCAGAATTTCTCGTCAGGGTGCAACAACAATTGCTTTTTACTCCCCAGCCCATGGCCATGGAGTCCCTTACAAAAATAAAAGGTTTTAATACGATAGACCAAGGTGTTACCAACTCCTTGGATAGACGGATAGAGTACTATATACAAGCTTTCTGGTGCTTTCAAATGCAAAAGTACAATGATCCAATGTCTTGATTTTCTCACTTGATCTCTTCACCCCCATCCCATAACTATTGATTCGATTTAAAGATAAATGTATACAGAATCTATGTAATTTCTTGCGCAATCTCATGATTTTTTAAGGGGAGGGACTTCAAAACGGTGGTGGGGGTACGCCAGTTTTACGATATCCATAATGCTGCCATTGCCGTCGTTACAGTGCATTATCTCATCAGTGTTTAAACTTTCAAAGTCTGTCGGCTTCGGAATGTCCGAAAGCAGTTTCAACGCCGTCCTCGATTCCGTCTTCATCATCATCATAAGTGTTCTGTCTGACATCGACATCATCACCGTCGTCATGATGTCGATAGATCTGTTCCTTAGAGGTGATCGTTGATTCCGCTGACAGCTCAAATGTGGATGAAGTCGTGTCGCCTTTTCTCTTCCTCCATCCGCTAGTCAGGTCGTAGGAGCCTTTCATACCACTCGATACATTGTACCACTTCTTCTCTTTGTCCTGATCGTCCGTGGTGGAGCGTTCATGAGACCGAGTTCGATCACTATTTCCCAGGCTTGTAGTCTCTTCAACAGGAGGCAGGCAACAAGAAAGTATCTTTCTCCATTGGGAACGAGCAGCAGGGTTACGCAGACAGTAGAAGAGAAACAGGAAAAAGCCTTGGAGCGAGTTTAAGATGATGAAGATTATCTGGATTGATACAGATGCACCCTGCATGAATCAAAAAGATGGTTCACAAAGCAATGAGTGGGTGTTTGTATGGTAGCTATTGTAGCTTAATAAGATTTTCGAAAGCATTTTGAGCGTATTTATAAAATAAATAGTTAGATATTGAGGGCAAAAAGATCAGTACAGAACAGAGGCAGATTCACGATTGTCCGAAAGAGGAGGGTATATAGAGATTTTCCAGACATTAAGTTTCCCAGGGACATGATTTCTGGAACTCAGCAGGTTTCTCCATGCTCTATCAGAGGGGGAACACCAACAGTTTATTTTTTTAAAACCGAGAATTAGTTTCCCGCCGGCCCTCCCGAGGCTCCGAAAGGAGGGGCGCGCCGACCAGTTTTTTTTTCCTCTAGAAAGGCTTTGTTTTCTGCTTTCCTCAACTGGAAGGGCCGCAGCCTCTTTGCCCCCTAATTTTCCTAAAGCGTATAAACGAATTAAACATTTTATCAAAATTCTGTATAGATATTTTGAGATAACAGGCTTCTTCTGTGCATTTACCAAACGAGCTTATATGACAGGGTATATAACGGGAGAGGCAAATTCATGTTTATCCACTGAATGGTAATTGTTTTTTTACCTGAAAATGTTCAATATTGATGAAATCTATTAAGAGTTTTGTGAAAATTTAATTACTGGAGAATACGTTCACGGGTAGTCATATAGATTATAGAGAACTTAGAAATATTAAACAGGCAAATATCTAACCAAATATCAGGGTATAAAGTAAGCCTAGAGTAGGGAAAGGTTTATTGAGAAGGTATATACCTCTATGGCTGTAAAGAATCCTATTGCCCATGTCAACCCCATCAATATGATAAGAGCTGACGCATTCTGAAGACGACGAAGACGCTCATTATAGATAGGTTTGGTGAGCTGTCTACCTTCGACCTTACGTGATAGACGACGGATCACCATTACGAAGATGATAGAATCATATATGATGACTGTTGCTATGGGAACGAGGATCCCGCCTATCATCGGAATCTCCGTCAAGAAACCACATCTATATACATGGGGAATAAGATTTGATGAATGAACATACCCCAAATGTATATATTTTTTAATGTATGATTGACAAGCATCATCATTAACGATAAACCAAACATTTTAATTTCGAATCGTAACACCATCAAAAATAATTCAGATCAAATGTTATTGTATGGTTTGTTTTACCTGAAAAGAAGAGTAGTAGAAGTAGAAGTAATAGACTTTATTTGATAACTTGTAAAGCAAATGGCTAATCTGCCACGAGGTCCATAAGAACGATAATATGTATGCTTGTAATTAAGCAACCAGGGGACCGACGGCTTTACGTCTTCTCTTAGGGACTTGGTAATGAGGATTAATGCCTTAGGCCTACCAAATGGCACTAACGCATCGCATGTCGAATTGGTTTCAAACCCGGGATCTAACCTCTACGACTGAACTTTCGCTCCTCTCCTCTTAAAGGGACTTGGTAACATTGTTCAGATGAGAGAAAGTGGTGCTAAGGTAGTGACTTCAATGCTAGATGTACAATTAAAGATAATCTGAAAATTTGAGTGAAAACGGACCATTATTAATGATACAAATTGGGAAAAACTGATCTGATCGATTCCTTAATTCTTCCAACTATATTATTACAATTTAATTACATTTTAGGTGAATGTAAATCGTCACAAAGCAATAAATTGGCTCTATATACCATTCCAGACATTTTAGCGTTGAAAGATGTTTAATAGCCTGTTTTATGTCTTTTTTTCATGGAAAAACGGTTGGGAAAATTCAAAAATGGTTGGGAGAATTTACTGTTAATCACTGTTAGAGGGTGTTGACTAGTGACGCCTTCAAAGAAAACCATAGATATCTTTGTGGTTTGAGAATTTTTTCAGGATTTTTTGCATGTCAGAGGGTTAGTACAGTAGAGGGAATATAATAAGTAACATTTTATACAAAAATTATGCAATTTTTTTCATCAACCTTCAACAAAGTTACCGAGTCACTTTAAGTCATTGAAAGCATATGGAGTATGCCTACTAACATAATTAACACCGTCAACATTAATGCCTCTGACAAGTAGGTATGTATACATAGGCCTCGTTTTGTTTATATTATAAAGATCAATACCTTGTGATGGAACCCGTCCTAACATGATTATGATCATTGATCTTTATGATCACCGTATTTACAATCATGATTTTGACCTTTCCTGTTGTTATGGAAACAGGAGAATTATAAAGGGCAAACAGATGTCTGGAGCCGAGGAGGATGTTTAGATAAAACAGGCTGTGATAGGCATGTTATCAGCATATACATGTACCAGGTACTTGAACACTGATCTAATATATATATATATATATATTAAAATGTTTGGTTTATCGTTTGGTTTATCGTTCATGATGATGCTTGTCAATTATACATTTAAAAAAATACATTTTGGGTATATATATATATATATATATATATATATAATTATAGTATAATTATATATATAACTATAGTATTTGAATTATGTTATTTTTCTGCTAATATATTATAAGTTTCGTTACCATCATGTCAATGTCGTTATGAATGATATTTCTGTCGTTATAAAGATATTTATTATTTTTCAATTCAATTCAAATAATTTTATTTCCAAAACCAATCAAAACATGTACAAATGCGTACATGAAATTAATATCAAATGACATTTGCAATATAAACATGCAAAATGAAACTTGTTTGTAATTATACAATATTAAATGTCGATAAGTAATAAACGCATTTTAATATACAAGATTATAAGCATAATATTTTCATAAATTTAGTAGAATTTTAAAGGAAGTTGAGAAATCAACTAAAAAGCAGTGCTTGTATTGGTGTGGATTACTCAATACAGAAAAAGGAAAGGAAGAAAGAAATGACAAACACCTATAATAGAAACAAGCTTACATTCCGTCATCATATCTCATGTAGCCACGTTGAGCTATGCCTCCAGTCAATCCCACTATTACAGCTGGTACACCTGGAAGTTTTACAAAACATAAACAAAAAAGATTTTAAAAACGTGGCAACTATACAAAGTCAATTCTATCAATACGAGACGTTAGTAATAATTTATCATAATAGTGTCCTAAACTGCCTAATGTACATTCACGCTTGCTCGATAGAATTGATGTACATTAATTGGACAGTTACGATCAACATACTGTACTTAGTTGGTAAGTTGCTGGGCAAGTCCAAGCGACTTTGTCCCATACGTAACCGACCACATCTAAGATTTCAGTAAATATAATGATTATACCAAGTTGACAGTCTTTCTTGGAGCTTGGATCTGACTAAATAACAAATTTAATATCAATTTATGTTCAGAATTCCACAATATGGCACACCGAATAATAATAATACCTTGACTTGCCCAATTATCATGAAAGATGTGAGTTTTAAGTGATTAGAAATATTAATCACAGGGTAATTCTATTATGATCCAAAACCAAATCGATAATCTCGGTTTCTTCATTTCCGGCTATGGTAGTCTAGATTCTGCCCGTTTTTATATATTTTGTATTCTTCAATCATCTATGTCCCACGCATCACACAGAGCATGCGACCCCCGAAAATATGGTCGAGAGGAACCCCCCCTAAAAAAATCAACAATGGGTTATCAATCTGCAATGTTTTTTGACAAATCTTTTCGTCATTATTTTTTGATACAATGTTCTCCTTATTTTTATTTTTATTTCTTAACTGAAATTCTTCAAATTAAACAAGGACAATAAGCTCGTAAAGGCAGAAACATGCATCAGATATCAACAACTGTTATAGGGATCAAAATTAATACGAAATACATAATTTCCTTTAAAAAAAATAAGACTTTAAGAGTGCCTCCCTTCACCGGTGCGTCTAAGAATAGAAAATCATTGAAATAATTCTTTCACCCGTTCGAGTTTTACCAACTAGTGATCGATTTCTGAGATGATAATATATTCACCTAATGTCTAACTTCAATGACGTCATATGGATAGACTTTGTCAATAAGGGTTTTGATTTCAATCATTAAAATCGATTGAAATCAATCAAACAAACATTAATTTCGTTCGACCGACGAGACGCTTGATGTATGAGTATTGTCTGTCATTTAAAATATACCGATGCCGATGACAGCATACAGCATATGGCGGCCTGTACTTCAAACAGTCCCACATCCCTTATAAAAATGAAAGTGGTATTTTAAGCTTTCTGATTCAAATTATGTAGAGTTCAGCTGGATTCATCATTGCAATAATAATAATATTGGCTTCTTATTTAGCTGTCGTATCTACCTCTCAAAGTGCCCAAGATTGATCTGCTCAAATATTACATCCCTGCTTTAGCAAGTTTAATTAGCGTAGCTGATACCGTTTCGGTGCTCACAACATTCAACAACACTTAATGTGTATTGTATCTCAGTTTGCCCTGAAGGACCTCGTAAATCATCGCCTTGAAACAAACTACCTGTTAGACATTAAAACAAATATGTTTTCAGGCAAATCAATGATTTCCTAGTTTTATATTAAAAGTATACTCCTGCGGCGTAACTATGGAGATTTACCATTTTTAGGCTTATGCTTATTTTATGTATATAATAATTTTTCACCTTACAGTATCAGTCAAATTGAATTGTAGGTGTAAACACATTCATTGAAATTCGCATAAAAATACAAATTTCAGACATTTCTCCGCCTCTAAAAATTATTTCTAGACGACTCTAAATCTTCAAAATCAATCACTAATTCTAAGTCTCGTAAAATCATAGTCTGGGCGTTTTCTAGAAGGACAAAAAAAAAATCGTATTTCGTACAAGTAAAAAGTTAGACAATGCGATTAAAAGTCATTATGTAGAGATTGATATCGATGTCAGATTGCATTGAGTATCGGATTCCCGTTTATAACAAACGTGTTATTCTAACAGACTCCAACAAAACTAGAACTTAGTGTTAAAGATTTTTTTTTTTAAATATGTATATCTTCCAAACGATTTTTGTATCATAGCTGGATTATAATTTCAAAAATATGAATGATGGTTTTAGACCCACCTATCGTAAAGACAGCTGCCTTTATCATGAAATTTCGAATGCCACCTCGGTCAAAAATCTTGATGACCATGAGGTACATATTGAAACTTTCCACAGCCATCCAAGCAATTGAAGAGAGGAGAGAGAAGTGAAGAAACCCTACAATGATACCACATGTTGCCATGGTAACGGTCTTGAGTGATGCGAGAATGATGAAGAAGATGTAAAGACACAGGAGTGATATGCAGAGGCACATCAGGATCCGACTAGGCTGAGGATTTCTCAACTTTCTGTGACGATAATGCAATGAAAAAAAGGTAATTCAGACGTATATACATTGTGACTTGTGAATCCTATTTCATTTCTGGTGGGTGGGGGGAAGGGCTGGAAAGAAATTGCGTTAGAATCGAACAATAAGTAGCTAATTATTCTGTTACATTATAATGTTATTCATGCAGAAAGCATAGAGGTTATACCGCGCGCCCCGGCAGTGACCTGACGAAGAGGAAGACTTTGGAAGAAATTATATTAACGATTAGGTATTTTGTCTAGACATAAAATCTACTTAGAATAGATTTTGAATAGCCGTAGTCTTTCTGCCAGAGAAAATACTCCATCGACAGCAAATCTGGGCGTTGTCTGGCAAATTGCACGACTGTTCCCGAATAGTAGCCGATTTTAGTCGATTGCTTTGATTTAGAGGGTTAACAGTAGATTGAAATGTCGATTATAATATATAATGATTCCTTATGGAAATTCAGAACCCTATCAGAAAGATGACACATTTTTTCCTTCTCATTCAAATGAACCTTGACATGTCATCTGTTGTGAAAGAATTTTTAAAAATGTATCATTCGGAAAATGACATACCTGACAGACAGAAATGTTACGATGGTGACAAATAGAAAGAATATAGAGAGGGAGCATCCGACATAACTCATCACGTCAAGGATGTACGTCCACTTTTCATCCAATGTCGACCCTCCGTAAATGTCCTGAGATGAGGAGGAGGAGGAGGAGGACGTCGATGACGAGGAAAACGAGGAGGAGTAGGATAAGGAGGGGAGAAATAGGAAGAGGAATGTTAAGCAATGTATGTAGATCGAAATCAATTGTCTTGAATTCCTTAACATTCGAAGTGCTTCAAAGATTAAAAACACCCCACCGACAACAACAACAAAAAAAAGAGAGAGAGAGAGTAAAGAGAAGGTGTAGCAAAGATTAGTTATAGCCATACTAGGACTGAAATACCTCTATTGCCCGAGGACTTGACTTTCCACTGTGAAACCATTTCTCATCACATTTTGTCACACGTTTATTAGCAAAATGATAATAAACTGATAAAAGCGATAATAAAGATGCAAATGTACGTGCATACCATGAGGACGGCGAAGTTGGTAAGATGGTTGCACTGGCATAGGAGCTCGTCACCGGTATCATTGTCCATTGCTACCAGCTGACACCCGTCTGTTGACCAGTTTCCATAGCCGTCATCAGCATCGAAGTCCCAGAAGACACAAACCGGATTGGTTACGTTGACAAGGGTCTCATTGTAGGTGTTCTGATCGTAAGCAATATAACATATTCCCTAATCTGTCAAGTATCCCAAAAGTCTACCATTTTACGTAGGAAAAGTGCCCCTTTCATTTTGAGATTATGCTTAAATTGGTTATTTCCTCTTAATAAGATGTAATCGGTTCCAATGCGACCTCACAAGTCTTAAAATATTTGCTCGCTCGGTTTGCTCTCTCCAAAATTATTCTTCAGACGATCACAAACAACTGCAAAATATAACGCTGAATGAGTATAGCGAACCACGTAAAGTGAAGAAGAAAAAACAATAAAATCTTAATTATCATTTATGATAATTTATTAATTTAAAGGTAGAAGTTTATACCAATATCTAAAATTTAATTTTTCCTCTTTGAGGTTCCTCTTTGAGGTTCCTCTTTGAGGTTACCCTTTGCAGGTGCCCCCTTTTCCAAAAAGTGCCTTTTTTGTTGGTGCACCTTCACTTTTAAAGACGCTCCACCGCCCCTTCTTCGTACATACTGCAAATCTTATAACCCAGTTACACCGGCAGATCGACTTCAAATCTCATACCCCGGACACACCGTCAGACCGAATCCAAATCTAACCGATCGATGGCGGACAAATCCCCGACGAATCTTGGTCATTCAGGTTAAGCTAAGTGTTTTAGTCTGGTGTCGGTCTTGTCGATCTTGTCGGTGTGACTGAGACATCAGACAGTATCTAAAGATAAACTAACACTCTGCACGTAGAGGAGTATCCAAAAATCCAAAATCAGGGAGGGGCGAAATGTACTTCGGCAGCGGCGTATGCCATATATCCACTTCAAGTTTTGAATATTTCTTGGTCTTAAATCGGGAAGGGGAAAGGGGGTGTACGACAGTTCCACGTACTTTGACTTTATGCAAGCAAAAGAAAGAGGATCATGGTAATTGTTATGATTACCAGATTACATTGTTTTTTTGTCCTATTTTTTGCTATATGAAACATTTAGAGAGTAGAATATAAGAAATCTTAAATAGAAAATCTGTTGAAAGACAATTAGTCAACAAATCAATCTAGTCACAATCAAGCACTAAAACTAAAACATAATAATTTGCTAATTGATATTGTTGCTGCCAGCTGATGGACGGTTTGATATTCATAGGGCATTGTCAGTACATTCCTTCTCACTCTCTTTCTCTCTCTCTCTCTAATGAAAATCGTTGGTTCAACTTCGATGGAGAGTATCATTTATATATACATTGCAATACTAATCTTGAGCCCCACCCGAATGGTTGAATCTTAGTGCCTACCGTATCGTTTGTAACTGTTATTGGGATGTATGATGTCAAGACAGGTTCAGAAAGGTTGGTAATCGTCATCCCATCAATGGATGCAGAGATGATACGAGTATTCGATGTTCGGTTATATGACTTGCCCTTATTGGAGGCAAGCAACGACCGAGAAGGAAACAGCGAAGTTGTCCGATAAAGCACGAATGATACCCTAGTGTTATTGTTGCCTCGGATCGCCTTCCCGATTGATGGTGGCAGAAAGAGTTGAGCTTGAACCTGGTTTGTTTCCATAGTCGTACTCGAGCTGTCATTCTTGCCCTTGTAGACGATCATGTGTTCGGGCAAGAGTTCTCCTCTCGGATCGTTGGTTGCATACACAAAAGTCAGACCTTCCGTCAGTTCTTCAGGTGGATATTCACTAACCTGTTACCATGGTAATAGGCAAAAATGATAGAAGGGAAAGGACATGCAAAGATAAAGAAAATAAGGGCTTTCATTTGCAGTGACCACAAAAATGGATCCATAAATTGCGCTACTCTGTACAGTTTTCTCGTCAGTGCTTATTGCCAAGTTGATAATTACTGCATTCATATAACAATGCATTTTTAGTATACAGTACCATACAAATGATTTCATTACATTGTTTGATACTCGTCATTCCTCCTATGAAAACAAACAAGCGTACCTGGTAACCGGGGAAACGGATGATAACTAACGTGTATTTATAAAGTGAGAAGCTTGGAAATAACTTTCTATTGTGGGTGTTCACAAATAAATTCTGTTTTCAAAAAATCCTTACAATTTATCATTTAACACTCATAAAACTACAAAATTCAAAACATTTTGAGAGTGTGACGGAATTACAGGTGTATGGTGGTGGTCTATGGGACATGAACCTATGTACATTTCTACTTGCATGGCCTGTAACCACGGTAACGTCAAATGACAATGTAAAACATAGATTTTTTTTTCGCTCATTTCAAATTTGTCAACACGATCTCTAACACTTTCGAGAAATCAACTCAAGGACAATAATATTAATACCCCAATGTATATATTCCATAGAAATAAAGTACTGATTACGTGATGCGTCATTGCTATGTAATGTTCGTACATCAAAATAGCTAGCTGGAGGACAAGGCTATTGATATTGCCTTCGATTGATTTCAGGAAGTTTTTACAATTAATCAATAATTATAGAAGAAAGAAAAAGAAAACCACTCAGTAAGCTGAACTGAACTGAGCTAAAATGAGTAAGTACATCTGTAAATCAACAATCGACTCAAAATAAAAAGACAAACCTGCACTCCGAGATTGGGCTGAACATCTTTGTAAGTTCCATTGGAAGCTGAAACATTGACGAATTGAAGCTGAGATTCTAAAGACTGCACGGCCATGTTAGTAGCACCTTCATTTGCTGCTGCTTCTAGCTGAGCTTCATCAACATTCATTAGATTGTTGACTGTTTCGACAACAGCACCAGTTACCTTGATAACGTACATGAACGACTGTCAGGTAACTCATTGGTAAAAAGAGCAAGTCCAGAGTCCCATACAATACCAAGTTCGATTGTATTACAAACATAATTGATGTTCGGTCTGATCCAAGCATTAGTATGGTGTTCAAATTTATGTGATATTCAGATATACCAGAACCTTAATTGTGGTTGGTAATCATGGTAATGTATTGGACAAGATAGAGTTTGGACTTGCCAAATAATCTTCTATTACACACATCGCTT